>CM059469.1:15015962-15158257 GCA_030408155.1 Lophura swinhoii | reverse complement strand
GTTCCTCCTGAAATAGGACCTTCTCTCCCACAACTACAAGCCTTCTCCCCCCAAATTGGACATTTTCTTCCAGAAATGCCTCATTCTCCGAAATATATCACATCTTCTCCAAGAAATACCAGGTTTCCCCCTTCAAATAGGACCTTTTCACCCACAAATACCTCTTTTATCCCCAAAAGAGGACAGTTTTCTTCAGACATGCCAGATTTCTCCCAAATATATCACATCTTCTCAAGAAATCCAGCTTTCCCCCTTCAAATAGGACCTTTTCACCACAGATACCTCTTTTATCCCAAAAGAGGACAGTTTCTTCCAGAAAGGCCACATTTCTCCCAAACATATCACATCTCCTCCAAGAAATACCAGAATTCACCTGAAATAGGAACATTTCTCCCACAAATACCACCCTCCTCCCCCAAATAGACATTTTCTTCCAGAAATGCACATTTCTCCCAATTGATCACATCTTCTCCAAGAAATACCAGGTTTCCCCCTTCAAATAGGACCTTATCACCCACAAATACCTCTTTTATCCCAAAAGAGGACAGATTCTTCCAGAAATGCCACATTTCTCCCAAATAGAGCACATCTTCTCCAAGAAATACCAGGGTTCCCCCTTCAAATAGGACCTTTTTCACCCACAAATACCTCTTTTATCCCCAAAAGAGGACAGTTTCTTCCAGAAATGCCACATTTCTCCCAAATATATCACATCTCTCCAAGAAATACCAGCTTTCCCCCTTCAAATAGGACCTTTTCACCACAAATACCTCTTTTATCCCCAAAAGAGGACAGTTTCTTCCAGAAATGCCACATTTCTCCCAAATATCTCACATCTTCCACAGGAAATACCATGTTTCCCCATGGAAATAGGACCTTTTCAACCACTAATACCTCTTTTATCCCCAAAAGAGGACAGTTTCTTCCGGAAAGGCCACATTTCTCCCAAATAGATCACATCTTCTCAAGAAATGCCAGGATTCCACCTGAAATAGGACCTTCTCACCCAAAACTACCAGCCTTCTCCCCCCAAAAGAGGACAGTTTCTTCCAGAAAGGCCAGATTTCTCCCAAATAGATGACATCTTCTCCAAGAAATACCAGGATTCCTCCTGAATTAGAACCTTCTCACCGAAAACTTCCAGCCTTCACCCCCAAATTGGACACTTTCTTCCAGACATGCCACATTCTCCCAAATAGATCACATCGTCTCCAAGAAATACCAGCTTTCCCCCTTCAAATAGGTTCTTTTCTCCCACAAATACCTGTTTTACCCCCCAAATAGGACAGTTTCTGCCAGAAATGCCACATTTCTCCCAAATATATCACATCTTCTCCAAGAAATACCAGGTTTCCCCCTTCAAATAGGACCTTTTCACCCACAAATACCTCTTTGATCCCCAAAAGAGGACAGTTTCTTCCAGAAATGCCACATTTCTCCCAAATATACCACATCTTCTCCAAGAAATACCAGGGTTCCCCCTTCAAATAGGACCTTATCACCCACAAATACCTCTTTTATCCCCAAAAGAGGACAGTTTCTTCAGAAATGCCAGATTTCTCCCAAATAGATCACATCTTCTCCAAGAAATACCAGCTTTCCCACTTCAAATAGGACCTTCTCACCCACAAATACCTCTTTATCCCCAAAAGAGGACAGTTTACTCAAGAAATGCCACATTTCTCCAATATACCACATCTTCTCCAAGAAATACCAGGTTTCCCCTTCAAATAGGACCTTTTCACCCACAAATCCTCTTTATCCCCAAAAGAGGACAGTTTCTTCCAGAAAAGCCACATTCTGCCAAATATAGCACATCTTCTCCAAGAAATACAGGTTTCCCCTCGAAATAGGACCTTTTCACCCACAAATACCTCTTTTATCCCAAAACAGGACAGTTTCTTCCAGAAATGCCACATTTCTCCAAATATATCACATCTTCTCCAAGAAATACCAGGTTTCCCACTTCATATAGGACCTTCTCACCCACTAATACCAGGCTTCTCCCACAAATTGGACATTTTCTTCCAGAAATGCCACATTTCTCGCAAATATATCATATCTTCTCCAAGAAATACCCCACAAAATATCTCCCCACAAATTGGGACATTTTCTTCCAGAAATGCCACATTTCTCGCAAATATATCATATCTTCTCCAAGAAATACCAGGTTTCCCCCTTCAAATAGGAAATTTTCACCCACAGATACCTGTTTAATCCCCAAAAGAGGGACAGTTTCTTCCAGGCATGCCACATTTCTCCCTAATAGATCACATCTTCTCCAAGAAATACAGCTTTCCCCCTTCAAATAGGACCTTTTCACCCACAAATACCTGTTTTATCCCAAAAGAGGACAGTTTCTTCCAGAAATGCCACATTTCTCCCAACATATCACATCTTCTCCAAGAAATACCAGGTTTCCCCTTCAAATAGACCTTTTCACCCACAAATACCTCTTTTATCCCCAAAAGAGGACAGTTTCTTCCAGAAAGGCCACTTTCTCCCAAACATATCACATCTTCTCCAAGAAATACCAGCTTACCCCCTTCAATAGGACCTTTTCACCCACAAATACTCTTTTATCCCCAAAATAGGACAGTTTCTTCCAGAAGTGCCACATTTCTCCCAAATATATCACATCTTCTCCAAGAAATACCAGCTTTCCCCCTTCAAATAGGACCTTATCACCCACAAATACCTCTTTTATCCCCAAAGAGGACAGTTTCTTCCAGAAATGCCACATTTCTCCCAAATAGATCACATCATCTCCAAGAAATACCAGCTTTCCCCCTTCAAATAGGTCCTTTTCACCCACAAATACCTCTTTATCCCCAAAAGAGGACAGTTTCTTCAGAAATGCCACATTTCTCCAAACATATCACATCTTCTCCAAGAAATACCAGGTTTCACCTTCAAATAGGACCTTTTCACCCACAAATACCTCTTTTATCCCAAAAGAGGACAGTTCTTCCTGACACGCCACATTTCTCCCAAACATATCACATCTTCTCCAAGAAATACCAGCTTTCCCCCTTCAAATAGGACCTTATCCCCAAAAAAACACTTTATCCCCAAAAGAGGACATTTTCTTCCAGAAATGCCTCATTTCTCCCAAATATACCACATCTTCTCCAAGAAATACCAGGATTCCCCCTTCAAATAGGACCTTCTCACCGAAAACTACCAGCCTTCTCCCCCCAAATTGGACATTTTCTTCCAGAAAGGCCACATTTCTCCCAAATATATCACATCTTCTCCAAGAAATACCAGGTTTCCCCCTTCAAATAGGACCTTTTCAACCACAAATACCTCTTTTATCCCCAAAAGAGGACAGTTTCTTCCAGAAATGCCACATTTCTCCCAAATATATCACATCTTCTCCAAGAAATACCAGGTTTCCCCCTTCAAATAGGACCTTTTCTCCCACAAATACCTGTTTTATCCCAAAAGACGACAGTTTCTTCCAGAAATGCCACATTTCTCCCAAATATATCACATCTTCTCCAAGAAATACCAGCTTTCCCCTTGAATTAGGACCTTTTCTCCATGAAATACCTCTTTTATCCCAAAAGAGGACACTTTCTTCCAGAAATGCCATATTTCTCCCAACATATCACATCTCTCCAAGAAATAACAGCTTTCCCCCTTCTAATAGGACCTTTTCACCCACAAATACCTCTTTTATCCCCAAAAGAGGACAGTTTCTTCCAGAAATGCCACATTTCTCCCAACATATCACATCTCCTACAAGAATACCAGGATTCCTCCTGAAATAGGAACTTCTCTCCCACAAATACCACCCTTCTCCCCCAAATAGGACATTTTCTTCCGAAAGGCCACATTTCTCCCAAATATATCACATCTTCTCCAAGAATTATACCAGCTTTCCCCCTTCAATAGGACCTTTTCACCCACAATACCTCTTTTATCCCCAAAATAGGACAGTTTCTTCCAGAAATGCCACTATTCTCCCAAATACATCACATCTTCTCCAAGAAATACCACGTTTCCCCCTTCACATAGAACCTTTTCCCCAAAATAACCTCTTTTATCCCAAAAGAGGACAGTTTCTTCCAGAAATGCCGCATTTCTCCCAAATATATCACATCTTCTCCAAGAAATACCAGCTTTCCCCCTTCAAATAGGACCTTCTCACCACAAATACCTCTTTTATCCCCAAAAGAGGACAGTTTTTCCAGACATGCCACATTTCTCCCAAACATATCACATCTTCTCCAAGAAATACCAGTGTTCCCCCTTCAAATGGGAACTTTTCTCCCACAAATACCTCTTTTATCCCCAAAAGAGGACAGTTTCTGCCAGAAATGCCACTTTCTCCCAAATAGATCACATCTTCTCAAGAAATGCCAGGATTCCTCCTGAAATAGACCTTTTTCTCCCACAAATACCAGCCTTCTCCCCCCCAAATAGGACTGTTCTTCCAGAAATGCCAGATTTCTCCCAAATAGATCACATCTTCTCCAAGAAATACCAGCTTTCCCACTTCAAATAGGACCTTATCACCCACAAATACCTCTTTTATCCCCAAAGAGGACAGTTCTTCCAGACATGCCACATTTCTCCCAAATATATCACATCTTCTCCAAGGAATACCAGGTTTCCCCCTTCAAATACGACCTTTTCACCCACAAATAACTCTTTTATCCCCAAAAGAGGACTGTTTCTTCCAGAAATGCCACATTTCTCCCAAACATATCACATCTTCTCCAAGAAATACCAGCTTTCCCCCTTCAAATAGGACCTTTTCACCCACAAATACCTCTTTTATCCCCAAAATAGGACATTTTCTTCCAGACATGCCACATTTCTCCCAATAGATCACATCTTCTCCAAGAAATACCAGTTTTCCCCTTGAATTAGGAGCTTTTCTCCATGAAATACCTCTTTTATCCCCAAAAGAGGACATTTTCTTCCATAAATGCCAGGTTTCTCCCAAATATATCACATCTTCTCCAAGAAATACCAGGTTTCCCCCTTCAAATAGGACCTTTTCAACACTAATACTCTTTTATCCCCAAAAGAGGACAGTTTTCTTCCGGAAAGGCCACATTTCTCCCAAATATATCACATCTTCTCCAAGAAATGCCAGGATTACCTCCTGAAATAGGACCTTCTCACCCAAAACTACCAGCCTTCTCCCCCCAAATTGGACATTTTCTTACAGAAATGCCACATATCACCCAAATATATCACATCTTCTCCCAGAAATACCAGGATTCCTCCTGAAATAGGACCTTCTCACCGAAAACTACCAGCCTTCTCCCCCCAAATTGGACATTTCTTCCCAGAAAGGCACATTTCTCCAAATACATCACATCTTCTCAAGAAATACCAGGTTTCCCCCTTCAAATAGGACCTTTTCAACCACAAATACCTCTTTTATCCCCAAAAGAGGACAGTTTCTTCCAGAAATGCACATTTCTCCCAAATATATCACATCTTCTCCAAGAAATACCAGGTTTCCCCTTCAAATAGGACCTTTTCTCCCACAAATACCTGTTTTATCCCCAAAAGAGGACAGTTTCTTCCAGAAATGCCACATTTCTCCCAAATATATCACATCTTCTCCAAGAAATACCAGCTTTCCCCCTTGAATTAGGACCTTTTCTCCATGAAATACCTCTTTTATCCCCAAAAGAGGACACTTTCTTCCAGAAATGCCATATTTCTCCCAAACATATCACATCTTCTCCAAGAAATACCAGGTTTCCCCCTTCTAATAGGACCTTTTCACCACAAATACCTCTTTTATCCCCAAAAGAGGACAGTTTCTTCCAGAAATGCCACATTTCTCCCAACATATCACATCTCCTACAAGAAATACCAGGATTCCTCCTGAAATAGGAACTTCTCTCCACAAATACCACCCTCTCCCCCCAAATAGGACATTTTCTTCCGGAAAGGCCACATTTCTCCAAATATATCACATCTTCTCCAAGAAATACCAGCTTTCCCCCTTCAATAGGACCTTTTCACCCACAAATACCTCTTTTATCCCCAAAATAGGACAGTTTCTTCCAGAAATGCCACAATTCTCCCAAATACATCACATCTTCTCCAAGAAATACCACGTTTCCCCCTTCACATAGAACCTTTTCCCCAAAATAACCTCTTTTATCCCCAAAAGAGGACAAGTTTCTTCCAGAAATGCCGCATTTCTCCCAAATATATCACATCTTCTCCAAGAAATACCAGCTTTCCCCTTCAAATAGGACCTTCTCACCCACAAATACCTCTTTTATCCCCAAAAGAGGACAGTTTTTTCCAGACATGCCACATTCTCCAAACATATCACATCTTCTCCAAGAAATACCAGTGTTCCCCCTTCAATGGGAACTTTTCTCCACAAATACCTCTTTTATCCCCAAAAGAGGACAGTTTCTGCCAGAAATGCCACATTTCTCCCAATAGATCACATCTTCTCCAAGAAATGCCAGGATTCCTCCTGAAATAGGACCTTTTCTCCCACAAATACAGCCTTCTCCCCCCAAATAGACTGTTTCTTCCAGAAATGCCAGATTTCTCCCAAATAGATCACATCTTCTCCAAGAAATACCAGCTTTCCCACTTCAAATAGGACCTTATCACCTCACCCACAAATACCTCTTTTATCCCCAAAAGAGGACAGTTTCTTCCAGAAATGCCACATTTCTCCCAAACATATCACATCTTCTCCAAGAAATACCAGCTTTCCCCCTTCAAATAGGACCTTTTCACCCACAAATACCTCTTTTATCCCCAAAATAGGACATTTTCTTCCAGACATGCCACATTTCTCCCAAATAGATCACATCTTCTCCAAGAAATACCAGTTTTCCCCCTTGAATTAGGAGCTTTTCTCCATGAAATACCTCTTTTATCCCCAAAAGAGGACATTTTCTTCCATAAATGCCAGGTTTCTCCCAAATATATCACATCTTCTCCAAGAAATACCAGGTTTCCCCCTTCAAATAGGACCTTTTCAACCACTAATACCTCTTTTATCCCCAAAAGAGGACAGTTTCTTCCGGAAAGGCCACATTTCTCCCAAATATATCACATCTTCTCCAAGAAATGCCAGGATTCCTCCTGAAATAGGACCTTCTCACCCAAAACTACCAGCCTTCTCCCCCCAAATTGGACATTTTCTTACAGAAATGCCACATATCACCCAAATATATCACATCTTCTCCAAGAAATACCAGGATTCCTCCTGAAATAGGACCTTCTCACCGAAAACTACCAGCCTTCTCCCCCCAAATTGGACATTTTCTTCCAGAAAGGCCACATTTCTCCCAAATACATCACATCTTCTCCAAGAAATACCAGGTTTCCCCCCTTCAAATAGGACCTTTTCAACCACAAATACCTCTTTTATCCCCAAAAGAGGACAGTTTCTTCCAGAAATGCCACATTTCTCCCAAATATATCACATCTTCTCCAAGAAATACCAGGTATCCCCCTTCAAATAGGACCTTTTCTCCCACAAATACCTGTTTTTATCCCCAAAAGAGGACAGTTTCTTCCAGAAATGCCACATTTCTCCCAAATATATCACATCTTCTCCAAGAAATACCAGCTTTCCCCCTTCAAATAGGACCTTTTCACCCACAAATACCTCTTTTATCCCCAAAAGAGGACACTTTCTTCCAGAAATGCCATATTTCTCCCAAACATATCACATCTTCTCCAAGAAATACCAGGTTTCCCCCCTTCTAATAGGACCTTTTCACCCACAAATACCTCTTTTATCCCCAAAAGAGGACAGTTTCTTCCAGAAATGCCACATTTCTCCCAAACATATCTCATCTCCTACAAGAAATACCAGGATTCCTCCTGAAATAGGAACTTCTCTCCCACAAATACCACCCTTCTCCCCCCAAATAGGACATTTTCTTCCGGAAAAGCCACATTTCTCCCAAATACATCACATCTTCTCCAAGAAATACCACGTTTCCCCCTTCACATAGGACCTTTTCCCCAAAATAACCTCTTTTATCCCCAAAAGAGGACAGTTTCTTCCAGAAATGCCGCATTTCTCCCAAATATATCACATCTTCTCCAAGAAATACCAGCTTTCCCCCTTCAAATAGGACCTTCTCACCCACAAATACCTCTTTTATCCCCAAAAGAGGACAGTTTTTTCCAGACATGCCACATTTCTCCCAAACATATCACATCTTCTCCAAGAAATACCAGTGTTCCCCCTTCAAATGGGAACTTTTCTCCCACAAATACCTCTTTTATCCCCAAAAGAGGACAGTTTCTGCCAGAAATGCCACATTTCTCCCAAATAGATCACATCTTCTCCAAGAAATGCCAGGATTCCTCCTGAAATAGGACCTTTTCTCCCACAAATACCAGCCTTCTCCCCCCCAAATAGGACTGTTTCTTCCAGAAATGCCAGATTTCTCCCAAATAGATCACATCTTCTCCAAGAAATACCAGCTTTCCCACTTCAAATAGGACCTTATCACCCACAAATACCTCTTTTATCCCCAAAAGAGGACAGTTTCTTCCAGACATGCCACATTTCTCCCAAATATATCACATCTTCTCCAAGGAATACCAGGTTTCCCCCTTCAAATACGACCTTTTCACCCACAAATACCTCTTTTATCCCCAAAAGAGGACAGTTTCTTCCAGAAATGCCACATTTCTCCCAAACATATCACATCTTCTCCAAGAAATACCAGCTTTCCCCCTTCAAATAGGACCTTTTCACCCACAAATACCTCTTTTATCCCCAAAATAGGACATTTTCTTCCAGACATGCCACATTTCTCCCAAATAGATCACATCTTCTCCAAGAAATACCAGTTTTCCCCCTTGAATTAGGAGCTTTTCTCCATGAAATACCTCTTTTATCCCCAAAAGAGGACATTTTCTTCCATAAATGCCAGGTTTCTCCCAAATATATCACATCTTCTCCAAGAAATACCAGGTTTCCCCCTTCAAATAGGACCTTTTCAACCACAAATACCTCTTTTATCCCCAAAAGAGGACAGTTTCTTCCGGAAAGGCCACATTTCTCCCAAATATATCACATCTTCTCCAAGAAATGCCAGGATTCCTCCTGAAATAGGACCTTCTCACCCAAAACTACCAGCCTTCTCCCCCCAAATTGGACATTTTCTTACAGAAATGCCACATATCACCCAAATATATCACATCTTCTCCAAGAAATACCAGGATTCCTCCTGAAATAGGACCTTCTCACCGAAAACTACCAGCCTTCTCCCCCCAAATTGGACATTTTCTTCCAGAAAGGCCACATTTCTCCCAAATACATCACATCTTCTCCAAGAAATACCAGGTTTCCCCCTTCAAATAGGACCTTTTCAACCACAAATACCTCTTTTATCCCCAAAAGAGGACAGTTTCTTCCGGAAAGGCCACATTTCTCCCAAATATATCACATCTTCTCCAAGAAATACCAGGTTTCCCCCTTCAAATAGGACCTTTTCTCCCACAAATACCTGTTTTATCCCCAAAAGAGGACAGTTTCTTCCAGAAATGCCACATTTCTCCCAAATATATCACATCTTCTCCAAGAAATACCAGCTTTCCCCCCTTCAAATAGGACCTTTTCACCCACAAATACCTCTTTTATCCCCAAAAGAGGACACTTTCTTCCAGAAATGCCATATTTCTCCCAAATATATCACATCTTCTCCAAGAAATACCAGGTTTCCCCCTTCTAATAGGACCTTTTCACCCACAAATACCTCTTTTATCCCCAAAAGAGGACAGTTTCTTCCAGAAATGCCACATTTCTCCCAAACATATCTCATCTCCTACAAGAAATACCAGGATTCCTCCTGAAATAGGAACTTCTCTCCCACAAATACCACCCTTCTCCCCCCAAATAGGACATTTTCTTCCGGAAAAGCCACATTTCTCCCAAATACATCACATCTTCTCCAAGAAATACCACGTTTCCCCCCTTCACATAGGACCTTTTCCCCAAAATAACCTCTTTTATCCCCAAAAGAGGACAGTTTCTTCCAGAAATGCCACATTTCTCCCAAATATATCACACCTTCTCCAAGAAATACCAGCTTTCCCCCTTCAAATAGGACCTTCTCACCCACAAATACCTCTTTTATCCCCAAAAGTGGACAGTTTTTTCCAGACATGCCACATTTCTCCCAAACATATCACATCTTCTCCAAGAAATACCAGGGTTCCCCCTTCAAATGGGAACTTTTCTCCCACAAATACCTCTTTTATCCCCAAAAGAGGACAGTTTCTGCCAGAAATGCCACATTTCTCCCAAATATATCACATCTTCTCCAAGAAATACCAGGATTCCTCCTGAAATAGGACCTTTTCTCCCACAAATACCAGCCTTCTCCCCCCCCAAATAGGACTGTTTCTTCCAGAAATGCCAGATTTCTCCCAAATAGATCACATCTTCTCCAAGAAATACCAGCTTTCCCACTTCAAATAGGACCTTATCACCCACAAATACCTCTTTTATCCCCAAAAGAGGACAGTTTCTTCCAGACATGCCACATTTCTCCCAAATATACCACATCTTCTCCAAGAAATACCAGGTTTCCCCCTTCAAATACGACCTTTTCACCCACAAATACCTCTTTTATCCCCAAAAGAGGACAGTTTCTTCCAGAAATGCCACATTTCTCCCAAATAGATCACATCTTCTCCAAGAAATACCACGTTTCCCCCTTCAAATAGGACCTTTTCACCCACAAATACCTCTTTTATCCCCAAAATAGGACATTTTCTTCCAGACATGCCACATTTCTCCCAAATAGATCACATCTTCTCCAAGAAATACCAGCTTTCCCCCTTGAATTAGGACCTTTTCTCCATGAAATACCTCTTTTATCCCCAAAAGAGGACATTTTCTTCCAGACATGCCACATTTCTCCCAAATATATCACATCTTCTCCAAGAAATACCAGCTTTCCCCCTTCAAATAGGACCTTTTCACCCACAAATACCTGTTCTATCCCCAAAAGAGGACAGTTTCTTCCAGAAATGCCACATTTCTCCCAAATAGATCACATCTTCTCCAAGAAATACCAGCTTTCCCCCTTCAAATAGGACCTTTTCACCCACAAATAACTGTTTTATCCCCAAAAGAGGACAGTTTCTTCCAGAAATGCCACATTTCTCCCAAATAGATCACATCTTCTCCAAGAAATACCACGTTTCCCCCTTCAAATACGACCTTTTCACCCACAAATACCTCTTTTATCCCCAAAAGAGGACACTTTCTTCCAGAAATGCCATATTTCTCCCAAACATATCACATCTTCTCCAAGAAATACCAGGTTTCCCCCTTCTAATAGAACCTTTTCACCCACAAATACCTCTTTTATCCCAAAAGAGGACAGTTTCTACCAGAAATGGCACATTTCTCCCAAACATATCACATCTCCTCCAAGAAATACCAGGATTCCTCCTGAAATCGGAACTTTTCTCCCACAAATACCACCCTTCTCCCCCCAAATAGGACATTTTCTTCCAGAAAGGCCTCATTTCTCCCAAATATATCACATCTTCTCCAAGAAATATCAGGTTTCCCCCTTCAAATAGGACCTTTTCTCCCACAAATACCTCTTTTATCCCCAAAAGAGGACAGTTTCTTCCAGACATGCCACATTTCTCCGAAATATATCACATCTTCTCCAAGAAATACCAGCTTTCCCCCTTCAAATAGGACCTTTTCAACCACTAATACCTCTTTTATCCCCAAAAGAGGACAGTTTCTTCCAGACATGCCACATTTCTCCCAAATAGATCACATCTTCTCCAAGAAATACCAGGTTTCCCCCTTCAAATAGGACCTTTTCACCCACAAATACCTCTTTTATCCCCAAAAGGGGACAGTTTCTTCCAGAAATGCCACATTTCTCCCAAATATATCACATCTTCTCCACGAAATAGCAGGATTCGTCCTGAAATAGGACCTTCTCACTCAAAACTACCAGCCTTCTCCCCCCAAATTGGACATTTTCTTCCAGAAATGCCTCACTTCTCCGAAATATATCACATCCTCACCAAGAAATACCAGGTTTCCCCCTTCAAATAGGACCTTTTCAACCACAAATACCTCTTTTATCCCCAAAAGAGGACAGTTTCTTCCAGACATGCCACATTTCTCCCAAATAGATCACATCTTCTCCAAGAAATACCAGCTTTCCCCCTTCAAATAGGACCTTTTCACCCACAAATACCTCTTTTATCCCCAAAAGAGGACAGTTTTCTTCCAGACATGCCACATTTCTCCCAAATATATCACATCTTCTCCAAGAAATACCAGGTTTCCCCCTTCAAATAGGACCTTTTCACCCACAAATACCTCTTTTATCCCCAAAAGAGGACAGTTTCTTCCAGAAATGCCACATTTCTCCCAAATAGATCACATCTTCTCCACGAAATAGCAGGATTCCTCCTGAAATAGGACCTTCTCGCCCACAACTACAAGCCTTCTCCCCCCAAATTGGACATTTTCTTCCAGAAATGCCTCATTTCTCCGAAATATATCACATCTTCTCCAAGAAATACCAGGTTTCCCCCTTCAAATAGGACCTTTTCACCCACAAATACCTCTTTCATCCCCAAAAGAGGACAGTTTCTTCCAGAAATGCCACATTTCTCCCAAATAGATCACATCTTCTCCAAGAAATACCTGCTTTCCCCCTTCAAATAGGACCTTTTCAACCACAAATACCTGTTTTATCCCCAAATGAGGACAGTTTCTTCCAGACATGCCAGATTTCTCCCAAATATATCACATCTTCTCCAAGAAATACCAGGTTTCCCCCTTGAATTAGGACCTTTTCTCCATGAAATACCTCTTTTATCCCCGAAAGAGGACAGTTTCTTCCAGACATGCCACATTTCTCCCAAATATATCACATCTTCTCCAAGAAATACCAGGGTTCCCCCCTTCAAATAGGACCTTTTCAACCACAAATACCTCTTTTATCCCCAAAAGAGGACAGTTTCTTCCAGAAATGCCTCATTTCTCCCAAATAGATCACATCTTCTCCAAGAAATACCAGCTTTCCCCCTTCAAATAGGACCTTTTCAACCACAAATACCTCTTTTATCCCCAAAAGAGGACAGTTTCTTCCAGAAATGCCACATTTCTCCCAAACATATCACATCTCCTCCAAGAAATACCAGAATTCCTCCTGAAATAGGAACTTTTCTCCCACAAATACCACCCTTCTCCCCCCAAGTAGGACATTTTCTTCCAGAAAGGCCACATTTCTCCCAAATAGATCACATGTTCTCCAAGAAATACCAGCTTTCCCCCTTCAAATAGGACCTTTTCTCCCCCAAATACCTGTTTTATCCCCAAAATAGGACAGTTTCTTCCAGAAATGCCACATTTCTCCCAAATAGATCACATCTTCTCCAAGAAATACCAGGTTTCCCCCTTCAAATAGGACCTTATCACCCACAAATACCTCTTTTATCCCCAAAAGAGGACAGTTTCTTCCAGAAATGCCACATTTCTCCCAAATATATCACATCTTCTCCAAGAAATACCAGCTTTCCCCCTTCAAATAGGACCTTTTCACCCACAAATACCTCTTTTATCCCCAAAAGAGGACAGTTTCTTCCAGAAATGCCACATTTCTCCCAAATATATCACATCTTCTCCAAGAAATACCAGGTTTCCCCCCTTCAAATAGGACCTTTTCACCCACAAATACCTCTTTTATCCCCAAAAGAGGACAGTTTCTTCCAGAAATGCCAGATTTCTCCCAAATATATCACATCTTCTCCAAGAAACACCAGCTTTCCCCCTTCAAATAGGACCTTTTCACCCACAAATACCTGTTTTTATCCCCAAAAGAGGACAGTTTCTTCCAGAAATGCCACATTTCTCCCAAATATACCACATCTTCTCCAAGAAATACCAGCTTTCCCCCTTCAAATAGGACCTTTTCACCAACAAATACCTCTTTTATCCCTCAAATTGCACAGTTTCTTCCAGACATGCCACATTTCTCCCAAATATATCACATCTTCTCCAAGAAATACCAGGTTTTCCCCTTCAAATAGGACCTTTTCACCGACAAATACCTCTTTTATCCCCAAAAGAGGACAGTTTCTTCCAGAAATGCCACATTTCTCCCAAATAGATCACATCTTCTCCAAGAAATACCAGGTTTCCCCCCTCGAAATAGGACCTTTTCACCCCACAAATACCTCTTTTATCCCCAAAACAGGACAGTTTCTTACAGAAATGCCACATTTCTCCCAAATATATCACATCTTCTCCAAGAAATACCAGGTTTCCCACTTCAAATAGGACCTTTTCACCCACTAATACCAGGCTTCTCCCCACAACTTGGACATTTTCTTCCAGAAATGCCACATTTCTCCCAAATATATCATATCTTCTCCAAGAAATACCAGGTTTCCCCCTTCAAATAGGACCTTTTCATCCACAAATACCTCTTTTATTCCCAAAAGAGGGAACAGTTTCTTCCAGACATGCCACATTTCTCCCAAATAGATCACATCTTCTCCAAGAAATACCAGGTTTCCCCCTTCAAATAGGACCTTTTCACCCACAAATACCTCTTTTATCCCTCAAATAGGACAGTTTCTTCCAGAAATGCCACATTTCTCCCAAATAGATCACATCTTCTCCAAAAAATACCAGGATTTCTCCTGTAATAGGACATTTTCTCCCACAAATACCAGCCTTTTCCCCCCAAAAGAGGTCAGTTTCTTCCAGAAATGCCTCATTTCTCCCAAATATATCACATCTTCTCCAAGAAATACCAGGTTTCCCCCTTCAAATAGGACCTTTTCACCCACAAATACCTCTTTTATCCCCAAAAGAGGACAGTTTCTTCCAGAAAGGCCACATTTCTCCCAAACATATCACATCTTCTCCAAGAAATACCAGGTTTCCCCCTTCAAATAGGACCTTTTCACCCAAAAAAACTCTTTTATCCCCAAAAGAGGACAGTTTCTTCCAGAAATGCCACATTTCTCCCAAATATATCACATCTTCTCCAAGAAATACCAGCTTTCCCCCTTCAAATAGGACCTTTTCACCCACAAATACCTCTTTTATCCCCAAAAGAGGACAGTTTCTTCCAGACATGCCACATTTCTCCCAAATATAGCACATCTTCTCCAAGAAATACCAGGTTTCCCCCTTCAAATAGGACCTTTTCACCCACAAATACCTGTTTTATCCCCAAAAGAGGACAGTTTCTTCCAGAAATGCCACATTTCTCCCAAATATACCACATCTTCTCCAAGAAATACCAGGTTTCCCCCTTCAAATAGGACCTTTTCACCCACAAATACCTCTTTTATCCCTCAAATTGCACAGTTTCTTCCAGAAATGCCACATTTCTCCCAAATATATCACATCTTCTCCAAGAAATACCAGGTTTCCCCCTTCAAATAGGACCTTTCCACCCACAAATACCTCTTTTATCCCCAAAAGAGGACAGTTTCTACCAGAAATGCCACATTTCTCCCAAATAGATCACATCTTCTCCAAGAAATACCAGGTTTACCACTTCAGATAGGACCTTTTCACCCACAAATACCACTTTTATCCCCAAAATAGGACAGTTTCATCCAGAAATGCCACATTTCTCCCAAATAGATCACCTCTTCTCCAAGAAATACCAGGGTTCCCCCTTCAAATAGGACGTTTTCACCAACAAATACCTCTTTTATCCCCAAAAGAGGACAGTTTCTTCCAGAAATGCCACATTTCTCCCAAACATATCACATCTTCTCCAAGAAATACCAGGATTTCTCCTGAAATAGGACCTTTTCTCCCACAAATACCAGCCTTTTCCCCCCAAAAGAGGACAGTTTCTTCCAGAAATGCCACATTTCTCCCAAATAGATCACATCTTCTCCAAGAAATACCAGGTTTCCCCCTTCAAATAGGACCTTTTCCCCAAAAAAACTCTTTTATCCCCAAAAGAGGACAGTTTCTTCCAGAAATGCCACATTTCTCCCAAATATATCACATCTTCTCCAAGAAATACCAGCTTTCCCCCTTCAAATAGGACCTTTTCACCCACAAATACCTCTTTTATCCCCAAAAGAGGACATTTTCTTCCAGAAATGCCACATTTCTCCCAAATATATCACATCTTCTCCAAGAAATACCAGGGTTCCCCCCTTCAAATAGGACCTTTTCACCCACAAATACCTCTTTTATCCCCAAAAGAGGACAGTTTCTTCCAGAAATGCCAGATTTCTCCCAAATAGATCACATCTTCTCCAAGAAATACCAGCTTTCCCACTTCAAATAGGACCTTATCACCCACAAATACCTCTTTTATCCCCAAAATAGAACAGTTACGTCCAGAAATGCCACATTTCTCCCAAACATATCACATCTTCTCCAAGAAATAACAGGTTTCCTCCTTGAAATAGGACCTTATCACCCACAAATACCTCTTTTATCCCCAAAAGAGGACAGTTTCTTCAAGAAATGCCATATTTCTCCCAAATATATCACATCTTATCCAAGAAATACCAGGTTTCCCCCTTCAAATACGACCTTTTCACCCACAAATACCTCTTTTATCCCCAAAAGAGGACAGTTTCTTCCAGAAATGCCACATTTCTCCCAAACATATCACATCTTCTCCAAGAAATACCAGCTTTCCCCCTTCAAATAGGACCTTTTCACCCACAAATACCTCTTTTATCCCCAAAATAGGACATTTTCTTCCAGACATGCCACATTTCTCCCAAATAGATCACATCTTCTCCAAGAAATACCAGTTTTCCCCCTTGAATTAGGACCTTTTCTCCATGAAATACCTCTTTTATCCCCAAAAGAGGACATTTTCTTCCAGACATGCCACATTTCTCCCAAATATATCACATCTTCTCCAAGAAATACCAGCTTTCCCCCCTTGAAATAGGACCTTTTCAACCACTAATACCTCTTTTATCCCCAAAAGAGGACAGTTTCTTCCGGAAAGGCCACATTTCTCCCAAATATATCACATCTTCTCCAAGAAATGCCAGGATTCCTCCTGAAATAGGACCTTCTCACCCAAAACTACCAGCCTTCTCCCCCCAAATTGGACATTTTCTTACAGAAATGCCACATATCACCCAAATATATCATATCTTCTCCAAGAAATACCAGGATTCCTCCTGAAATAGGACCTTCTCACCGAAAACTTCCAGCCCTCTCCCCCCAAATTGGACATTTTCTTCCAGAAAGGCCACATTTCTCCCAAATAGATCACATCTTCTCCAAGAAATACCAGGTTTCCCCCCTTCAAATAGGACCTTTTCAACCACAAATACCTCTTTTATCCCCAAAAGAGGACAGTTTCTTCCAGAAATGCCACATTTCTCCCAAATATATCACATCTTCTCCAAGAAATACCAGCTTTCCCCCTTCAAATAGGACCTTTTCAACCACAAATACCTGTTTTATCCCCAAAAGAGGACACTTTCTTCCAGAAATGCCGTATTTCTCCCAAACATATCACATCTTCTCCAAGAAATACCAGGTTTCCCCCTTCTAATAGGACCTTTTCAACCACAAATACCTCTTTTATCCCCAAAAGAGGACAGTTTCTTCCAGAAATGCCACATTTCTCCCAAATATCTCACATCTTCCACAGGAAATACCAGGTTTCCCCATGGAAATAGGACCTTTTCAACCACTAATACCTCTTTTATCCCCAAAAGAGGACAGTTTCTTCCGGAAAGGCCACATTTCTCCCAAATAGATCACATCTTCTCCAAGAAATGCCAGGATTCCACCTGAAATAGGACCTTCTCACCCAAAACTACCAGCCTTCTCCCCCCAAAAGAGGACAGTTTCTTCCAGAAAGGCCAGATTTCTCCCAAATAGATGACATCTTCTCCAAGAAATACCAGGATTCCTCCTGAATTAGAACCTTCTCACCGAAAACTTCCAGCCTTCACCCCCCAAATTGGACACTTTCTTCCAGACATGCCACATTTCTCCCAAATAGATCACATCGTCTCCAAGAAATACCAGCTTTCCCCCTTCAAATAGGTTCTTTTCTCCCACAAATACCTGTTTTTACCCCCCCAAATAGGACAGTTTCTGCCAGAAATGCCACATTTCTCCCAAATATATCACATCTTCTCTCTCCAAGAAATACCAGGTTTCCCCCTTCAAATAGGACCTTTTCACCCACAAATACCTCTTTGATTCCCAAAAGAGGACAGTTTCTTCCAGAAATGCCACATTTCTCCCAAATATATCACATCTTCTCCAAGAAATACCAGGGTTCCCCCTTCAAATAGGACCTTATCACCCACAAATACCTCTTTTATCCCCAAAAGAGGACAGTTTCTTCCAGAAATGCCAGATTTCTCCCAAATAGATCACATCTTCTCCAAGAAATACCAGCTTTCCCACTTCAAATAGGACCTTCTCACCCACAAATACCTCTTTTATCCCCAAAAGAGGACAGTTTACTCAAGAAATGCCACATTTCTCCCAAATATACCACATCTTCTCCAAGAAATACCAGGTTTCCCCCTTCAAATAGGACCTTTTCACCCACAAATACCTCTTTTATCCCCAAAAGAGGACAGTTTCTTCCAGAAAAGCCACATTTCTGCCAAATATAGCACATCTTCTCCAAGAAATACCAGGTTTCCCCCTCGAAATAGGACCTTTTCACCCACAAATACCTCTTTTATCCCCAAAACAGGACAGTTTCTTCCAGAAATGCCACATTTCTCCCAAATATATCACATCTTCTCCAAGAAATACCAGGTTTCCCACTTCATATAGGACCTTCTCACCCACTAATACCAGGCTTCTCCCCACAAATTGGACATTTTCTTCCAGAAATGCCACATTTCTCGCAAATATATCATATCTTCTCCAAGAAATACCCCACAAATATCTCCCCACAAATTGGACATTTTCTTCCAGAAATGCCACATTTCTCGCAAATATATCATATCTTCTCCAAGAAATACCAGGTTTCCCCCTTCAAATAGGAAATTTTCACCCACAGATACCTGTTTAATCCCCAAAAGAGGACAGTTTCTTCCAGGCATGCCACATTTCTCCCTAATAGATCACATCTTCTCCAAGAAATACCAGCTTTCCCCCTTCAAATAGGACCTTTTCACCCACAAATACCTGTTTTATCCCCAAAAGAGGACAGTTTCTTCCAGAAATGCCACATTTCTCCCAAACATATCACATCTTCTCCAAGAAATACCAGGTTTCCCCCTTCAAATAGGACCTTTTCACCCACAAATACCTCTTTTATCCCCAAAAGAGGACAGTTTCTTCCAGAAAGGCCACATTTCTCCCAAACATATCACATCTTCTCCAAGAAATACCAGCTTACCCCCTTCAAATAGGACCTTTTCACCCACAAATACCTCTTTTATCCCCAAAATAGGACAGTTTCTTCCAGAAGTGCCACATTTCTCCCAAATAGATCACATCTTCTCCAAGAAATACCAGCTTTCCCCCTTCAAATAGGACCTTATCACCCACAAATACCTCTTTTATCCCCAAAAGAGGACAGTTTCTTCCAGAAATGCCACATTTCTCCCAAATAGATCACATCTTCTCCAAGAAATACCAGCTTTCCCCCTTCAAATAGGTCCTTTTCACCCACAAATACCTCTTTTATCCCCAAAAGAGGACAGTTTCTTCCAGAAATGCCACATTTCTCCCAAACATATCACATCTTCTCCAAGAAATACCAGGTTTCCCCCTTCAAATAGGACCTTTTCACCCACAAATACCTCTTTTATCCCCAAAAGAGGACAGTTTCTTCCTGACACGCCACATTTCTCCCAAACATATCACATCTTCTCCAAGAAATACCAGCTTTCCCCCTTCAAATAGGACCTTATCCCCCAAAAAAACACTTTTATCCCCAAAAGAGGACATTTTCTTCCGGAAATGCCTCATTTCTCCCAAATATACCACATCTTCTCCAAGAAATACCAGGATTCCCCCTTCAAATAGGACCTTCTCACCGAAAACTACCAGCCTTCTCCCCCCAAATTGGACATTTTCTTCCAGAATGGCCACATTTCTCCCAAATATATCACATCTTCTCCAAGAAATACCAGGTTTCCCCCTTCAAATAGGACCTTTTCAACCACAAATACCTCTTTTATCCCCAAAAGAGGACAGTTTCTTCCAGAAATGCCACATTTCTCCCAAATATATCACATCTTCTCCAAGAAATACCAGGTTTCCCCCTTCAAATAGGACCTTTTCTCCCACAAATACCTGTTTTATCCCCAAAAGACGACAGTTTCTTCCAGAAATGCCACATTTCTCCCAAATATATCACATCTTCTCCAAGAAATACCAGCTTTCCCCCTTGAATTAGGACCTTTTCTCCATGAAATACCTCTTTTATCCCCAAAAGAGGACACTTTCTTCCAGAAATGCCATATTTCTCCCAAACATATCACATCTTCTCCAAGAAATACCAGGTTTCCCCCTTCTAATAGGACCTTTTCACCCACAAATACCTCTTTTATCCCCAAAAGAGGACAGTTTCTTCCAGAAATGCCACATTTCTCCCAAACATATCACATCTCCTACAAGAAATACCAGGATTCCTCCTGAAATAGGAACTTCTCTCCCACAAATACCACCCTTCTCCCCCCAAATAGGACATTTTCTTCCGGAAAGGCCACATTTCTCCCAAATATATCACATCTTCTCCAAGAAATACCAGCTTTCCCCCTTCAAATAGGACCTTTTCACCCACAAATACCTCTTTTATCCCCAAAATAGGACAGTTTCTTCCAGAAATGCCACAATTCTCCCAAATACATCACATCTTCTCCAAGAAATACCACGTTTCCCCCTTCACATAGAACCTTTTCCCCAAAATAACCTCTTTTATCCCCAAAAGAGGACAGTTTCTTCCAGAAATGCCGCATTTCTCCCAAATATATCACATCTTCTCCAAGAAATACCAGCTTTCCCCCTTCAAATAGGACCTTCTCACCCACAAATACCTCTTTTATCCCCAAAAGAGGACAGTTTTTTCCAGACATGCCACATTTCTCCCAAACATATCACATCTTCTCCAAGAAATACCAGGGTTCCCCCTTCAAATGGGAACTTTTCTCCCACAAATACCTCTTTTATCCCCAAAAGAGGACAGTTTCTGCCAGAAATGCCACATTTCTCCCAAATAGATCACATCTTCTCCAAGAAATGCCAGGATTCCTCCTGAAATAGGACCTTTTCTCCCACAAATACCAGCCTTCTCCCCCCCAAATAGGACTGTTTCTTCCAGAAATGCCAGATTTCTCCCAAATAGATCACATCTTCTCCAAGAAATACCAGCTTTCCCACTTCAAATAGGACCTTATCACCCACAAATACCTCTTTTATCCCCAAAAGAGGACAGTTTCTTCCAGACATGCCACATTTCTCCCAAATATATCACATCTTCTCCAAGGAATACCAGGTTTCCCCCTTCAAATACGACCTTTTCACCCACAAATACCTCTTTTATCCCCAAAAGAGGACAGTTTCTTCCAGAAATGCCACATTTCTCCCAAACATATCACATCTTCTCCAAGAAATACCAGCTTTCCCCCTTCAAATAGGACCTTTTCACCCACAAATACCTCTTTTATCCCCAAAATAGGACATTTTCTTCCAGACATGCCACATTTCTCCCAAATAGATCACATCTTCTCCAAGAAATACCAGTTTTCCCCCTTGAATTAGGAGCTTTTCTCCATGAAATACCTCTTTTATCCCCAAAAGAGGACATTTTCTTCCATAAATGCCAGGTTTCTCCCAAATATATCACATCTTCTCCAAGAAATACCAGGTTTCCCCCTTCAAATAGGACCTTTTCAACCACTAATACCTCTTTTATCCCCAAAAGAGGACAGTTTCTTCCGGAAAGGCCACATTTCTCCCAAATATATCACATCTTCTCCAAGAAATGCCAGGATTCCTCCTGAAATAGGACCTTCTCACCCAAAACTACCAGCCTTCTCCCCCCAAATTGGACATTTTCTTACAGAAATGCCACATATCACCCAAATATATCACATCTTCTCCAAGAAATACCAGGATTCCTCCTGAAATAGGACCTTCTCACCGAAAACTACCAGCCTTCTCCCCCCAAATTGGACATTTTCTTCCAGAAAGGCCACATTTCTCCCAAATACATCACATCTTCTCCAAGAAATACCAGGTTTCCCCCTTCAAATAGGACCTTTTCAACCACAAATACCTCTTTTATCCCCAAAAGAGGACAGTTTCTTCCAGAAATGCCACATTTCTCCCAAATATATCACATCTTCTCCAAGAAATACCAGGTTTCCCCCTTCAAATAGGACCTTTTCTCCCACAAATACCTGTTTTATCCCCAAAAGAGGACAGTTTCTTCCAGAAATGCCACATTTCTCCCAAATATATCACATCTTCTCCAAGAAATACCAGCTTTCCCCCTTCAAATAGGACCTTTTCACCCACAAATACCTCTTTTATCCCCAAAAGAGGACACTTTCTTCCAGAAATGCCATATTTCTCCCAAACATATCACATCTTCTCCAAGAAATACCAGGTTTCCCCCTTCTAATAGGACCTTTTCACCCACAAATACCTCTTTTATCCCCAAAAGAGGACAGTTTCTTCCAGAAATGCCACATTTCTCCCAAACATATCTCATCTCCTACAAGAAATACCAGGATTCCTCCTGAAATAGGAACTTCTCTCCCACAAATACCACCCTTCTCCCCCCAAATAGGACATTTTCTTCCGGAAAAGCCACATTTCTCCCAAATACATCACATCTTCTCCAAGAAATACCACGTTTCCCCCTTCACATAGGACCTTTTCCCCAAAATAACCTCTTTTATCCCCAAAAGAGGACAGTTTCTTCCAGAAATGCCACATTTCTCCCAAATATATCACACCTTCTCCAAGAAATACCAGCTTTCCCCCTTCAAATAGGACCTTCTCACCCACAAATACCTCTTTTATCCCCAAAAGTGGACAGTTTTTTCCAGACATGCCACATTTCTCCCAAACATATCACATCTTCTCCAAGAAATACCAGGGTTCCCCCTTCAAATGGGAACTTTTGTCCCACAAATACCTCTTTTATCCCCAAAAGAGGACAGTTTCTGCCAGAAATGCCACATTTCTCCCAAATATATCACATCTTCTCCAAGAAATACCAGGATTCCTCCTGAAATAGGACCTTTTCTCCCACAAATACCAGCCTTCTCCCCCCCAAATAGGACTGTTTCTTCCAGAAATGCCAGATTTCTCCCAAATAGATCACATCTTCTCCAAGAAATACCAGCTTTCCCACTTCAAATAGGACCTTATCACCCACAAATACCTCTTTTATCCCCAAAAGAGGACAGTTTCTTCCAGACATGCCACATTTCTCCCAAATATACCACATCTTCTCCAAGAAATACCAGGTTTCCCCCTTCAAATACGACCTTTTCACCCACAAATACCTCTTTTATCCCCAAAAGAGGACAGTTTCTTCCAGAAATGCCACATTTCTCCCAAATATATCACATCTTCTCCAAGAAATACCACGTTTCCCCCTTCAAATAGGACCTTTTCACCCACAAATACCTCTTTTATCCCCAAAAGAGGACAGTTTCTTCCAGACATGCCACATTTCTCCCAAATAGATCACATCTTCTCCAAGAAATACCAGCTTTCCCCCTTGAATTAGGACCTTTTCTCCATGAAATACCTCTTTTATCCCCAAAAGAGGACATTTTCTTCCAGACATGCCACATTTCTCCCAAATATATCACATCTTCTCCAAGAAATACCAGCTTTCCCCCTTCAAATAGGACCTTTTCACCCACAAATACCTGTTCTATCACCAAAAGAGGACAGTTTCTTCCAGAAATGCCACATTTCTCCCAAATAGATCACATCTTCTCCAAGAAATACCAGCTTTCCCCCTTCAAATAGGACCTTTTCACCCACAAATAACTGTTTTATCCCCAAAAGAGGACAGTTTCTTCCAGAAATGCCACATTTCTCCCAAATAGATCACATCTTCTCCAAGAAATACCACGTTTCCCCCTTCAAATACGACCTTTTCACCCACAAATACCTCTTTTATCCCCAAAAGAGGACACTTTCTTCCAGAAATGCCATATTTCTCCCAAACATATCACATCTTCTCCAAGAAATACCAGGTTTCCCCCTTCTAATAGAACCTTTTCACCCACAAATACCTCTTTTATCCCCAAAAGAGGACAGTTTCTTCCAGAAATGGCACATTTCTCCCAAACATATCACATCTCCTCCAAGAAATACCAGGATTCCTCCTGAAATCGGAACTTTTCTCCCACAAATACCACCCTTCTCCCCCCAAATAGGACATTTTCTTCCAGAAAGGCCTCATTTCTCCCAAATATATCACATCTTCTCCAAGAAATATCAGGTTTCCCCCTTCAAATAGGACCTTTTCTCCCACAAATACCTCTTTTATCCCCAAAAGAGGACAGTTTCTTCCAGACATGCCACATTTCTCCGAAATATATCACATCTTCTCCAAGAAATACCAGCTTTCCCCCTTCAAATAGGACCTTTTCAACCACTAATACCTCTTTTATCCCCAAAAGAGGACAGTTTCTTCCAGACATGCCACATTTCTCCCAAATATATCACATCTTCTCCAAGAAATACCAGGTTTCCCCCTTCAAATAGGACCTTTTCACCCACAAATACCTCTTTTATCCCCAAAAGGGGACAGTTTCTTCCAGAAATGCCACATTTCTCCCAAATATATCACATCTTCTCCACGAAATAGCAGGATTCGTCCTGAAATAGGACCTTCTCACTCAAAACTACCAGCCTTCTCCCCCCAAATTGGACATTTTCTTCCAGAAATGCCTCATTTCTCCGAAATATATCACATCCTCACCAAGAAATACCAGGTTTCCCCCTTCAAATAGGACCTTTTCAACCACAAATACCTCTTTTATCCCCAAAAGAGGACAGTTTCTTCCAGACATGCCACATTTCTCCCAAATAGATCACATCTTCTCCAAGAAATACCAGCTTTCCCCCTTCAAATAGGACCTTTTCACCCACAAATACCTCTTTTATCCCCAAAAGAGGACAGTTTCTTCCAGACATGCCACATTTCTCCCAAATATATCACATCTTCTCCAAGAAATACCAGGTTTCCCCCTTCAAATAGGACCTTTTCACCCACAAATACCTCTTTTATCCCCAAAAGAGGACAGTTTCTTCCAGAAATGCCACATTTCTCCCAAATAGATCACATCTTCTCCACGAAATAGCAGGATTCCTCCTGAAATAGGACCTTCTCGCCCACAAATACAAGCCTTCTCCCCCCAAATTGGACATTTTCTTCCAGAAATGCCTCATTTCTCCGAAATATATCACATCTTCTCCAAGAAATACCAGGTTTCCCCCTTCAAATAGGACCTTTTCACCCACAAATACCTCTTTCATCCCCAAAAGAGGACAGTTTCTTCCAGAAATGCCACATTTCTCCCAAATATATCACATCTTCTCCAAGAAATACCTGCTTTCCCCCTTCAAATAGGACCTTTTCAACCACAAATACCTGTTTTATCCCCAAATGAGGACAGTTTCTTCCAGACATGCCAGATTTCTCCCAAATATATCACATCTTCTCCAAGAAATACCAGGTTTCCCCCTTGAATTAGGACCTTTTCTCCATGAAATACCTCTTTTATCCCCGAAAGAGGACAGTTTCTTCCAGACATGCCACATTTCTCCCAAATATATCACATCTTCTCCAAGAAATACCAGGGTTCCCCCTTCAAATAGGACCTTTTCACCCACAAATACCTCTTTTATCCCCAAAAGAGGACAGTTTCTTCCAGAAATGCCTCATTTCTCCCAAATAGATCACATCTTCTCCAAGAAATACCAGCTTTCCCCCTTCAAATAGGACCTTTTCAACCACAAATACCTCTTTTATCCCCAAAAGAGGACAGTTTCTTCCAGAAATGCCACATTTCTCCCAAACATATCACATCTCCTCCAAGAAATACCAGAATTCCTCCTGAAATAGGAACTTTTCTCCCACAAATACCACCCTTCTCCCCCCAAGTAGGACATTTTCTTCCAGAAAGGCCACATTTCTCCCAAATAGATCACATGTTCTCCAAGAAATACCAGCTTTCCCCCTTCAAATAGGACCTTTTCTCCCCCAAATACCTGTTTTATCCCAAAAATAGGACAGTTTCTTCCAGAAATGCCACATTTCTCCCAAATAGATCACATCTTCTCCAAGAAATACCAGGTTTCCCCCTTCAAATAGGACCTTTTCACCCACAAATACCTCTTTTATCCCCAAAAGAGGACAGTTTCTTCCAGAAATGCCACATTTCTCCCAAATATATCACATCTTCTCCAAGAAATACCAGCTTTCCCCCTTCAAATAGGACCTTTTCACCCACAAATACCTCTTTTATCCCCAAAAGAGGACAGTTTCTTCCAGAAATGCCACATTTCTCCCAAATATATCACATCTTCTCCAAGAAATACCAGGTTTCCCCCTTCAAATAGGACCTTTTCACCCACAAATACCTCTTTTATCCCCAAAAGAGGACAGTTTCTTCCAGAAATGCCAGATTTCTCCCAAATATATCACATCTTCTCCAAGAAACACCAGCTTTCCCCCTTCAAATAGGACCTTTTCACCCACAAATACCTGTTTTATCCCCAAAAGAGGACAGTTTCTTCCAGAAATGCCACATTTCTCCCAAATATACCACATCTTCTCCAAGAAATACCAGCTTTCCCCCTTCAAATAGGACCTTTTCACCCACAAATACCTCTTTTATCCCTCAAATTGCACAGTTTCTTCCAGACATGCCACATTTCTCCCAAATATATCACATCTTCTCCAAGAAATACCAGGTTTTCCCCTTCAAATAGGACCTTTTCACCGACAAATACCTCTTTTATCCCCAAAAGAGGACAGTTTCTTCCAGAAATGCCACATTTCTCCCAAATAGATCACATCTTCTCCAAGAAATACCAGGTTTCCCCCTCGAAATAGGACCTTTTCACCCACAAATACCTCTTTTATCCCCAAAACAGGACAGTTTCTTACAGAAATGCCACATTTCTCCCAAATATATCACATCTTCTCCAAGAAATACCAGGTTTCCCACTTCAAATAGGACCTTTTCACCCACTAATACCAGGCTTCTCCCCACAACTTGGACATTTTCTTCCAGAAATGCCACATTTCTCCCAAATATATCATATCTTCTCCAAGAAATACCAGGTTTCCCCCTTCAAATAGGACCTTTTCATCCACAAATACCTCTTTTATTCCCAAAAGAGGACAGTTTCTTCCAGACATGCCACATTTCTCCCAAATAGATCACATCTTCTCCAAGAAATACCAGGTTTCCCCCTTCAAATAGGACCTTTTCACCCACAAATACCTCTTTTATCCCCAAAAGAGGACAGTTTCTTCCAGAAATGCCACATTTCTCCCAAATAGATCACATCTTCTCCAAGAAATACCAGGATTTCTCCTGTAATAGGACATTTTCTCCCACAAATACCAGCCTTTTCCCCCCAAAAGAGGTCAGTTTCTTCCAGAAATGCCTCATTTCTCCCAAATATATCACATCTTCTCCAAGAAATACCAGGTTTCCCCCTTCAAATAGGACCTTTTCACCCACAAATACCTCTTTTATCCCCAAAAGAGGACAGTTTCTTCCAGAAAGGCCACATTTCTCCCAAACATATCACATCTTCTCCAAGAAATACCAGGTTTCCCCCTTCAAATAGGACCTTTTCACCCAAAAAAACTCTTTTATCCCCAAAAGAGGACAGTTTCTTCCAGAAAGGCCACATTTCTCCCAAATATATCACATCTTCTCCAAGAAATACCAGCTTTCCCCCTTCAAATAGGACCTTTTCACCCACAAATACCTCTTTTATCCCCAAAAGAGGACAGTTTCTTCCAGACATGCCACATTTCTCCCAAATATAGCACATCTTCTCCAAGAAATAGCACGTTTCCCCCTTCAAATAGGACCTTTTCACCCACAAATACCTGTTTTATCCCCAAAAGAGGACAGTTTCTTCCAGAAATGCCACATTTCTCCCAAATATACCACATCTTCTCCAAGAAATACCAGGTTTCCCCCTTCAAATAGGACCTTTTCACCCACAAATACCTCTTTTATCCCTCAAATTGCACAGTTTCTTCCAGAAATGCCACATTTCTCCCAAATATATCACATCTTCTCCAAGAAATACCAGGTTTCCCCCTTCAAATAGGACCTTTCCACCCACAAATACCTCTTTTATCCCCAAAAGAGGACAGTTTCTACCAGAAATGCCACATTTCTCCCAAATATTTCACATCTTCTCCAAGAAATACCAGGTTTACCACTTCAGATAGGACCTTTTCACCCACAAATACCACTTTTATCCCCAAAATAGGACAGTTTCATCCAGAAATGCCACATTTCTCCCAAATAGATCACCTCTTCTCCAAGAAATACCAGGGTTCCCCCTTCAAATAGGACGTTTTCACCAACAAATACCTCTTTTATCCCCAAAAGAGGACAGTTTCTTCCAGAAATGCCACATTTCTCCCAAACATATCACATCTTCTCCAAGAAATACCAGGATTTCTCCTGAAATAGGACCTTTTCTCCCACAAATACCAGCCTTTTCCCCCCAAAAGAGGACAGTTTCTTCCAGAAATGCCACATTTCTCCCAAATAGATCACATCTTCTCCAAGAAATACCAGGTTTCCCCCTTCAAATAGGACCTTTTCCCCCAAAAAAACTCTTTTATCCCCAAAAGAGGACAGTTTCTTCCAGAAATGCCACATTTCTCCCAAATATATCACATCTTCTCCAAGAAATACCAGCTTTCCCCCTTCAAATAGGACCTTTTCACCCACAAATACCTCTTTTATCCCCAAAAGAGGACATTTTCTTCCAGAAATGCCACATTTCTCCCAAATATATCACATCTTCTCCAAGAAATACCAGGTTTCCCCCTTCAAATAGGACCTTTTCACCCACAAATACCTCTTTTATCCCCAAAAGAGGACAGTTTCTTCCAGAAATGCCAGATTTCTCCCAAATAGATCACATCTTCTCCAAGAAATACCAGCTTTCCCACTTCAAATAGGACCTTATCACCCACAAATACCTCTTTTATCCCCAAAATAGAACAGTTACGTCCAGAAATGCCACATTTCTCCCAAACATATCACATCTTCTCCAAGAAATAACAGGTTTCCTCCTTGAAATAGGACCTTATCACCCACAAATACCTCTTTTATCCCCAAAAGAGGACAGTTTCTTCAAGAAATGCCATATTTCTCCCAAATATATCACATCTTATCCAAGAAATACCAGGTTTCCCCCTTCAAATACGACCTTTTCACCCACAAATACCTCTTTTATCCCCAAAAGAGGACAGTTTCTTCCAGAAATGCCACATTTCTCCCAAACATATCACATCTTCTCCAAGAAATACCAGCTTTCCCCCTTCAAATAGGACCTTTTCACCCACAAATACCTCTTTTATCCCCAAAATAGGACATTTTCTTCCAGACATGCCACATTTCTCCCAAATAGATCACATCTTCTCCAAGAAATACCAGTTTTCCCCCTTGAATTAGGACCTTTTCTCCATGAAATACCTCTTTTATCCCCAAAAGAGGACATTTTCTTCCAGACATGCCACATTTCTCCCAAATATATCACATCTTCTCCAAGAAATACCAGCTTTCCCCCTTCAAATAGGACCTTTTCAACCACTAATACCTCTTTTATCCCCAAAAGAGGACAGTTTCTTCCGGAAAGGCCACATTTCTCCCAAATACATCACATCTTCTTAAAGAAATGCCAGGATTCCTCCTGAAATAGGACCTTCTCACCCAAAACTACCAGCCTTCTCCCCCCAAATTGGACATTTTCTTACAGAAATGCCACATATCACCCAAATATATCATATCTTCTCCAAGAAATACCAGGATTCCTCCTGAAATAGGACCTTCTCACCGAAAACTACCAGCCTTCTCCCCCCAAATTGGACATTTTCTTCCAGAAAGGCCACATTTCTCCCAAATAGATCACATCTTCTCCAAGAAATACCAGGTTTCCCCCTTCAAATAGGACCTTTTCAACCACAAATACCTCTTTTATCCCCAAAAGAGGACAGTTTCTTCCAGAAATGCCACATTTCTCCCAAATATATCACATCTTCTCCAAGAAATACCAGCTTTCCCCCTTCAAATAGGACCTTTTCAACCACAAATACCTGTTTTATCCCCAAAAGAGGACACTTTCTTCCAGAAATGCCGTATTTCTCCCAAACATATCACATCTTCTCCAAGAAATACCAGGTTTCCCCCTTCTAATAGGACCTTTTCACCCACAAATACCTCTTTTATCCCCAAAAGAGGACAGTTTCTTCCAGAAATGCCACATTTCTCCCAAACATATCACATCTCCTACAAGAAATACCAGGATTCCTCCTGAAATAGGAACTTCTCTCCCACAAATACCACCCTTCTCCCCCCAAATAGGACATTTTCTTCCGGAAAGGCCACATTTCTCCCAAATATATCACATCTTCTCCAAGAAATACCAGCTTTCCCCCTTCAAATAGGACCTTTTCACCCACAAATACCTCTTTTATCCCCAAAATAGGACAGTTTCTTCCAGAAATGCCACAATTCTCCCAAATACATCACATCTTCTCCAAGAAATACCACGTTTCCCCCTTCACATAGGACCTTTTCCCCAAAATAACCTCTTTTATCCCCAAAAGAGGACAGTTTCTTCCAGAAATGCCACATTTCTCCCAAATATATCACATCTTCTCCAAGAAATACCAGCTTTCCCCCTTCAAATAGGACCTTTTCACCCACAAATACCTCTTTTATCCCCAAAAGAGGACAGTTTTTTCCAGACATGCCACATTTCTCCCAAACATATCACATCTTCTCCAAGAAATACCAGGGTTCCCCCTTCAAATGGGAACTTTTCTCCCACAAATACCTCTTTTATCCCCAAAAGAGGACAGTTTCTGCCAGAAATGCCGCATTTCTCCCAAATATAGCACATCTTCTCCAAGAAATACCAGGATTCCTCCTGAAATAGGACCTTTTCTCCCACAAATACCAGCCTTCTCCCCCCCAAATAGGACTGTTTCTTCCAGAAATGCCAGATTTCTCCCAAATAGATCACATCTTCTCCAAGAAATACCAGCTTTCCCACTTCAAATAGGACCTTATCACCCACAAATACCTCTTTTATCCCCAAAAGAGGACAGTTTCTTCCAGAAATGCCACATTTCTCCCAAATATATCACATCTTCTCCAAGAAATACCCGGTTTCCCCCTTCAAATACGACCTTTTCACCCACAAATACCTCTTTTATCCCCAAAAGAGGACAGTTTCTTCCAGAAATGCCACATTTCTCCCAAACATATCACATCTTCTCCAAGAAATACCAGCTTTCCCCCTTCAAATAGGACCTTTTCACCCACAAATACCTCTTTTATCCCCAAAATAGGACATTTTCTTCCAGACATGCCACATTTCTCCCAAATAGATCACATCTTCTCCAAGAAATACCAGTTTTCCCCCTTGAATTAGGACCTTTTCTCCATGAAATACCTCTTTTATCCCCAAAAGAGGACATTTTCTTCCAGACATGCCACATTTCTCCCAAATATATCACATCTTCTCCAAGAAATACCAGGTTTCCCCCTGGAAATAGGACCTTTTCAACCACTAATACCTCTTTTATCCCCAAAAGAGGACAGTTTCTTCCGGAAAGGCCACATTTCTCCCAAATATATCACATCTTCTCCAAGAAATGCCAGGATTCCTCCTGAAATAGGACCTTCTCACCCAAAACTACCAGCCTTCTCCCCCCAAATTGGACATTTTCTTACAGAAATGCCACATATCACCCAAATATATCACATCTTCTCCAAGAAATACCAGGATTCCTCCTGAAATAGGACCTTCTCACCGAAAACTACCAGCCCTCTCCCCCCAAATTGGACATTTTCTTCCAGAAAGGCCACATTTCTCCCAAATAGATCACATCTTCTCCAAGAAATACCAGGTTTCCCCCTTCAAATAGGACCTTTTCAACCACAAATACCTCTTTTATCCCCAAAAGAGGACAGTTTCTTCCAGAAATGCCACATTTCTCCCAAATATATCACATCTTCTCCAAGAAATACCAGCTTTCCCCCTTCAAATAGGACCTTTTCTCCCACAAATACCTGTTTTATCCCCAAAAGAGGACAGTTTCTTCCAGAAATGCCACATTTCTCCCAAATATATCACATCTTCTCCAAGAAATACCAGCTTTCCCCCTTCAAATAGGACCTTTTCACCCACAAATACCTCTTTTATCCCCAAAAGAGGACACTTTCTTCCAGAAATGCCATATTTCTCCCAAACATATCACATCTTCTCCAAGAAATACCAGGTTTCCCCCTTCTAATAGGACCTTTTCACCCACAAATACCTCTTTTATCCCCAAAAGAGGACAGTTTCTTCCAGAAATGCCACATTTCTCCCAAACATATCACATCTCCTACAAGAAATACCAGGATTCCTCCTGAAATAGGAACTTCTCTCCCACAAATACCACCCTTCTCCCCCCAAATAGGACATTTTCTTCCGGAAAGGCCACATTTCTCCCAAATATATCACATCTTCTCCAAGAAATACCAGCTTTCCCCCTTCAAATAGGACCTTTTCACCCACAAATACCTCTTTTATCCCCAAAAGAGGACAGTTTCTTCCAGAAATGCCACAATTCTCCCAAATACATCACATCTTCTCCAAGAAATACCACGTTTCCCCCTTCACATAGGACCTTTTCCCCAAAATAACCTCTTTTATCCCCAAAAGAGGACAGTTTCTTCCAGAAATGCCACATTTCTCCCAAATAGATCACATCTTCTCCAAGAAATACCAGGTTTCCCCCTTCAAATAGGACCTTCTCACCCACAAATACCTCTTTTATCCCCAAAAGAGGACAGTTTTTTCCAGACATGCCACATTTCTCCCAAACATATCACATCTTCTCCAAGAAATACCAGGGTTCCCCCTTCAAATGGGAACTTTTCTCCCACAAATACCTCTTTTATCCCCAAAAGAGGACAGTTTCTGCCAGAAATGCCACATTTCTCCCAAATATATCACATCTTCTCCAAGAAATACCAGGATTCCTCCTGAAATAGGACCTTTTCTCCCACAAATACCAGCCTTCTCCCCCCCAAATAGGACTGTTTCTTCCAGAAATGCCAGATTTCTCCCAAACATATCACATCTTCTCCAAGAAATACCAGCTGTCCCACTTCAAATAGGACCTTATCACCCACAAATACCTCTTTTATCCCCAAAAGAGGACAGTTTCTTCCAGACATGCCACATTTCTCCCAAATATATCACATCTTCTCCAAGAAATACCACGTTTCCCCCTTCAAATAGGACCTTTTCAACCACAAATACCTCTTTTATCCCCAAAATAGGACATTTTCTTCCAGACATGCCACATTTCTCCCAAATAGATCACATCTTCTCCAAGAAATACCAGCTTTCCCCCTTGAATTAGGACCTTTTCTCCATGAAATACCTCTTTTATCCCCAAAAGAGGACATTTTCTTCCAGACATGCCACATTTCTCCCAAATATATCACATCTTCTCCAAGAAATACCAGCTTTCCCCCTTCAAATAGGACCTTTTCAACAACTAATACCTCTTTTCTCCCCAAAAGAGGACAGTTTCTTCCGGAAAGGCCACATTTCTCCCAAATATATCACATCTTCTCCAAGAAATGCCAGGATTCCTCCTGAAATAGGACCTTCTCACCCAAAACTATCAGCCTTCTCCCCCCAAATTGGACATTTTCTTACAGAAATGCCACATATCACCAAAATATATCACATCTTCTCCAAGAAATACCAGGATTCCTCCTGAAATAGGACCTTCTCACCGAAAACTACCAGCCTTATCCCCCCAAATTGGACATTTTCTTCCAGACATGCCACATTTCTCCCAAATAGATCACATCTTCTCCAAGAAATACCAGCTTTCCCCCTTCAAATAGGACCTTTTCACCCACAAATACCTGTTTTATCCCCAAAAGAGGACAGTTTCTTCCAGAAATGCCACATTTCTCCCAAATAGATCACATCTTCTCCAAGAAATACCAGGTTTCCCCCTTCAAATAGGACCTTTTCACCCACAAATAACTGTTTTATCCCCAAAAGAGGACAGTTTCTTCCAGAAATGCCACATTTCTCCCAAATATATCACATCTTCTCCAAGAAATACCAGGTTTCCCCCTTCAAATACGACCTTTTCACCCACAAATACCTCTTTTATCCCCAAAAGAGGACACTTTCTTCCAGAAATGCCATATTTCTCCCAAACATATCACATCTTCTCCAAGAAATACCAGGTTTCCCCCTTCTAATAGGACCTTTTCACCCACAAATACCTCTTTTATCCCCAAAAGAGGACAGTTTCTTCCAGAAATGGCACATTTCTCCCAAACATATCACATCTCCTCCAAGAAATACCAGGATTCCTCCTGAAATCGGAACTTTTCTCCCACAAATACCACCCTTCTCCCCCCAAATAGGACATTTTCTTCCAGAAAGGCCACATTTCTCCCAAATATATCACATCTTCTCCAAGAAATACCAGGTTTCCCCCTTCAAATAGGACCTTTTCTCCCACAAATACCTCTTTTATCCCCAAAAGAGGACAGTTTCTTCCAGACATGCCACATTTCTCCCAAATATAGCACATCTTCTCCAAGAAATACCAGCTTTCCCCCTTCGAATAGGACCTTTTCAACCACTAATACCTCTTTTATCCCCAAAAGAGGACAGTTTCTTCCAGACATGCCACATTTCTCCCAAATATATCACATCTTCTCCAAGAAATACCAGGTTTCCCCCTTCAAATACGACCTTTTCACCCACAAATACCTCTTTTATCCCCAAAAGGGGACAGTTTCTTCCAGAAATGCCACATTTCTCCCAAATATATCACATCTTCTCCACGAAATAGCAGGATTCCTCCTGAAATAGGACCTTCTCACTCAAAACTACCAGCCTTCTCCCCCCAAATTGGACATTTTCTTCCAGAAATGCCTCATTTCTCCGAAATATATCACATCCTCACCAAGAAATACCAGGTTTCCCCCTTCAAATAGGACCTTTTCACCCACAAATACCTCTTTTATCCCCAAAAGAGGACAGTTTCTTCCAGAAATGCCACATTTCTCCCAAATAGATCACATCTTCTCCAAGAAATACCAGCTTTCCCCCTTCAAATAGGACCTTTTCAACCACAAATACCTCTTTTATCCCCCAAAGAGGACAGTTTCTTCCAGACATGCCACATTTCTCCCAAATATATCACATCTTCTCCAAGAAATACCAGGTTTCCCCCTTCAAATAGGACCTTTTCACCCACAAATACCTCTTTTATCCCCAAAAGAGGACAGTTTCTTCCAGAAATGCCACATTTCTCCCAAATAGATCACATCTTCTCCACGAAATAGCAGGATTCCTCCTGAAATAGGACCTTCTCGCCCACAACTACAAGCCTTCTCCCCCCAAATTGGACATTTTCTTCCAGAAATGCCACATTTCTCCGAAATATATCACATCTTCACCAAGAAATACCAGGTTTCCCCCTTCAAATAGGACCTTTTCACCCACAAATACCTCTTTCATCCCCAAAAGAGGACAGTTTCTTCCAGAAATGCCACATTTCTCCCAAATATATCACATCTTCTCCAAGAAATACCTGCTTTCCCCCTTCAAATAGGACCTTTTCAACCACAAATACCTGTTTTATCCCCAAATGAGGACAGTTTCTTCCAGAAATGCCAGATTTCTCCCAAATATATCACATCTTCTCCAAGAAATACCAGGTTTCCCCCTTGAATTAGGAACTTTTCTCCATGAAATACCTCTTTTATCCCCAAAAGAGGACAGTTTCTTCCAGAAATGCCACATTTCTCCCAAATAGATCACATCTTCTCCAAGAAATACCACATTTCCCCCTTCAAATAGGACCTTTTCACCAACAAATACCTCTTTTATCCCCAAAAGAGGACAGTTTCTTCCAGAAATGCCTCATTTCTCCCAAATAGATCACATCTTCTCCAAGAAATACCAGCTTTCCCCCTTCAAATAGGACCTTTTCAACCACAAATACCTCTTTTATCCCCAAAAGAGGACAGTTTCTTCCAGAAATGCCACATTTCTCCCAAACATATCACATCTCCTCCAAGAAATACCAGAATTCCTCCTGAAATAGGAACTTTTCTCCCACAAATACCACCCTTCTCCCCCCAAATAGGACATTTTCTTCCAGAAAGGCCACATTTCTCCCAAATAGATCACATCTTCTCCAAGAAATACCAGCTTTCCCCCTTCAAATAGGACCTTTTCTCCCCCAAATACCTGTTTTATCCCCAAAATAGGACAGTTTCTTCCAGAAATGCCACATTTCTCCCAAATAGATCACATCTTCTCCAAGAAATACCAGCTTTCCCCCTTCAAATAGGACCTTCTCACCCACAAATACCTCTTTTATCCCCAAAAGAGGACAGTTTCTTCCAGAAATGCCACATTTCTCCCAAATATATCACATCTTCTCCAAGAAATACCAGCTTTCCCCCTTCAAATAGGACCTTATCACCCACAAATACCTCTTTTATCCCCAAAAGAGGACAGTTTCTTCCAGAAATGCCACATTTCTCCCAAATATATCACATCTTCTCCAAGAAATACCAGCTTTCCCCCTTCAAATAGGACCTTTTCACCCACAAATACCTCTTTTATCCCCAAAAGAGGACAGTTTCTTCCAGAAATGCCAGATATCTCCCAAATATATCACATCTTCTCCAAGAAATACCAGCTTTCCCCCTTCAAATAGGACCTTTTCACCCACAAATACCTGTTTTATCCCCAAAAGAGGACAGTTTCTTCCAGAAATGCCACATTTCTCCCAAATATACCACATCTTCTCCAAGAAATACCAGGTTTCCTTCTTCAAATAGGACCTTTTCACCCACAAATACCTGCTTTATCCCTCAAATTGCACAGTTTCTTCCAGACATGCCACATTTCTCCCAAATATATCACATCTTCTCCAAGAAATACCAGGTTTTCCCCTTCAAATAGGACCTTTTCACCCACAAATACCTCTTTTATCCCCAAAAGAGGACAGTTTCTTCCAGAAATGCCACATTTCTCCCAAATAGATCACATCTTCTCCAAGAAATACCAGCTTTCCCCCTCGAAATAGGACCTTTTCACCCACAAATACCTCTTTTATCCCCAAAACAGGACAGTTTGTTACAGAAATGCCACATTTCTCCCAAATATATCACATCTTCTCCAAGAAATACCAGGTTTCCCACTTCAAATAGGACCTTTTCACCCACTAATACCAGGCTTCTCCCCACAACTTGGACATTTTCTTCCAGAAATGCCACATTTCTCCCAAATATATCATATCTTCTCCAAGAAATACCAGGTTTCCCCCTTCAAATAGGACCTTTTCACCCACAAATACCTCTATTATTCCCAAAAGAGGAGAGTTTCTTCCAGACATGCCACATTTCTCCCAAATAGATCACATCTTCTCCAAGAAATACCAGGTTTCCCCCTTCAAATAGGACCTTTTCACCCACAAATACCTGTTTTATCCCCAAAAGAGGACAGTTTCTTCCAGAAATGCCACATTTCTCCCAAATAGATCACATCTTCTCCAAGAAATACCAGGATTTCTCCTGTAATAGGACATTTTCTCCCACAAATACCAGCCTTTTCCCCCCAAAAGAGGTCAGTTTCTTCCAGAAATGCCTCATTTCTCCCAAATATATCACATCTTCTCCAAGAAATACCAGGTTTCCCCCTTCAAATAGGACCTTTTCACCCACAAATACCTCTTTTATCCCCAAAAGAGGACAGTTTCCTCCAGAAAGGCCACATTTCTCCCAAACATATCACATCTTCTCCAAGAAATACCAGCTTTCCCCCTTCAAATAGGACCTTTTCCCCCAAAAAAACTCTTTTATCCCCAAAAGAGGACAGTTTCTTCCAGAAATGCCACATTTCTCCCAAATATATCACATCTTCTCCAAGAAATACCAGCTTTCCCCCTTCAAATAGGACCTTTTCACCCACAAATACCTCTTTTATCCCCAAAAGAGGACAGTTTCTTCCAGACATGCCACATTTCTCCCAAATATAGCACATCTTCTCCAAGAAATACCAGGTTTCCCCCTTCAAATAGGACCTTTTCACCCACAAATACCTCTTTTATCCCCAAAAGAGGACAGTTTCTTCCAGAAATGCCACATTTCTCCCAAATATACCACATCTTCTCCAAGAAATACCTGCTTTCCCCCTTCAAATAGGACCTTTTCACCCACAAATACCTCTTTTATCCCTCAAATTGCACAGTTTCTTCCAGAAATGCCACATTTCTCCCTAATATATCACATCTTCTCCAAGAAATACCAGGTTTCCCCCTTCAAATAGGACCTTTTCACCCACATATACCTCTTTTATCCCCAAAAGAGGACAGTTTCTACCAGAAATGCCACATTTCTCCCAAATATTTCACATCTTCTCCAAGAAATACCAGGTTTCCCACTTCAGATAGGACCTTTTCACCCACAAATACCTCTTTTATCCCCAAAAGAGGACAGTTTCTTCCAGAAATGCCACATTTCTCCCAAATAGATCACCTCTTCTCCAAGAAATACCAGGGTTCCCCCTTCAAATAGGACGTTTTCACCAACAAATACCTCTTTTATCCCCAAAAGAGGACAGTTTCTTCCAGAAATGCCACATTTCTCCCAAACATATCACATCTTCTCCAAGAAATACCAGGATTTCTCCTGAAATAGGACATTTTCTCCCACAAATACCAGCCTTTTCCCCCCAAAAGAGGACAGTTTCTTCCAGAAATGCCACATTTCTCCCAAATAGATCACATCTTCTCCAAGAAATACCAGGTTTCCCCCTTCAAATAGGACCTTTTCCCCCAAAAATACTCTTTTATCCCCAAAAGAGGACAGTTTCTTCCAGAAATGCCACATTTCTCCCAAATATATCACATCTTCTCCAAGAAATACCAGGTTTCCCCCTTCAAATAGGACCTTTTCACCCACAAATACCTCTTTTATCCCCAAAATGGGACATTTTCTTCCTGACATGCCACATTTCTCCCAAATATATCACATCTTCTCCAAGAAATACCAGGTTTCCCCCTTCAAATAGGACCTTATCACCCACAAATACGTCTTTTATCCACAAAAGAGGACAGTTTCTTCCAGAAATGCCACATTTCTCCCAAATAGATCACATCTTCTCCAAGAAATACCAGCTTTCCCCCTTCAAATAGGACCTTTTCACCCACAAATACCTCTTTTATCCCCAAAAGAGGACAGTTTCTGCCAGAAAGGCCACATTTCTCCCAAATATATCACATCTTCTCCAAGAAACACCAGCTTTCCCCCTTCAAATAGGACCTTTTCACCCACAAATACCTCTTGTATCCCTCAAATTGCACAGTTTCTACCAGACATGCCACATTTCTCCCAAATATATCACATCTTCTCCTAGAAATACTTGCTTTCCCCCTTCAAATAGTACCTTTTCTCCCACAAATACCTCTTTTATCCCCAAAAGAGGACAGTTTCTTCCAGAAATGGCACATTTCTCCCAAATATAGCACATCTTCTCCAAGAAATACCAGGTTTCCCCCTCGAAATAGGACCTTTTCACCCACAAATACCTCTTTCATCCCCAAAAGAGGACAGTTTGTTCCAGAAATGCCACATTTCTCCCAAATATATCACATCTTCTCCAAGAAATACCAGGTTTCCCCCTTCAAATAGGACCTTTTCACCCACTAATACCAGGCTTCTCCCCACAACTTGGATATTTTCTTCCAGAAATGCCACATTTCTCGCAAATATATCATATCTTCTCCAAGAAATACCAGGTTTCCCCCTTCAAATAGGAAATTTTCACCCACAAATACCTGTTTTATCCCCAAAATAGGACAGTTTCTTCCAGAAATGCCACATTTCTCTCAAACATATCACATCTTCTCCAAGAAATACCAGCTTTCCCCCTTCAAATAGGACCTTTTCACCCACAAATACCTGTTTTATCCCCAAAAGAGGACAGTTTCTTCCAGAAATGCCACATTTCTCCCAAACATATCACATCTTCTCCAAGAAATACCAGGATTTCTCCTGTAATAGGACCTTTTCTCCCACAAATACCAGCCTTTTCCCCCCATAAGAGGTCAGTTTCTTCCAGAAATGCCACATTTCTCCCAAATATATCACATCTTCACCAAGAAATACCAGGTTTCCGCCTTCAAATAGGACCTTTTCACCCACAAATACCTCTTTTATCCCCCAAAGAGGACAGTTTCTTCCAGAAATGCCACATTTCTCCCAAATAGATCACATCTTCTCCAAGAAATACCAGCTTTCCCCCTTCAAATAGGACCTTTTCTCCCAAAAAAACTCTTTTATCCCCAAAAGAGGACAGTTTCTTCCAGAAATGCCTCATTTCTCCCAAATAGATCACATCTTCTCCAAGAAATACCAGCTTTCCCCCTTCAAAAAGGACCTTTTCACCCACAAATACCTCTTTTATCCCCAAAAGAGGACAGTTTCTTCCAGAAAGGCCACATTTCTCCCAAATAGATCACATCTTCTCCAAGAAATACCAGGATTTCTCCTGAAATAGGACCTTTTCACCCACAAATACCTGTTTGATCCCCAAAAGAGAACAGTTTCTTCCAGAAATGCCAGATTCCTCCCAAATATATCACATCTTCTCCAAGAAATACCAGGATTCCTCCTGAAATAGGACCTTTTCTCCCACAAATACCAGCCTTCTCCCCCCAAATAGGACAGTTTCTTCCAGAAATGCCAGATTTCTCCCAAATATATCACATCTTCTCCAAGAAATACCAGCTTTCCCCCTTCAAATAGGACCTTATCACCCACAAATACCTCTTTTATCCCCAAAATAGAACAGTCACGTCCAGAAATGCCACATTTCTCCCAAACATATCACATCTTCTCCAAGAAATACCAGGTTTCCTCCTTGAAATAGGACCTTTTCACCCACAAATACCTCTTGTATCCCCAAAATAGGACAGTTTCTTCCAGAAATGCCACATTTCTCCCAAATATATCACATCTTCTCCAAGAAATACCAGGTTTCCCCCTTCAAATACGACCTTTTCACCCACAAATACCTCTTTTATCCCCATAAGAGGACAGTTTCTTCCAGAAAGGCCACATTTCTCCCAAATATATCACATCTTCTCCAGAAATACCAGGGTTCCCCCTTCAAATAGGACCTATTCACCTACAAATACCTCTTTTATCTCCAAAAGAGGACAGTTTCATCCAGAAATGCCACATTTCTCCCAAATATACCACATCTTCTCCAAGAAATACCAGCTTTCCCCCTTCAAATAGGACCTTTTCACCCACAAATACCTCTTTTATCCCTCAAATTGCACAGTTTCTTCCAGAAATTTCTGATTTCTCCCAAATATATCACATCTTCTCCAAGAAATACCAGGTTTCCCCCTTCAAATAGGACCTTTTCACCCACACATACCTCTTTTATCCCCAAAATAGGACAGTTTCTTCCAGACATGCCACATTTCTCCCAAATATATCACATCTTCTCCAGGAAATACCACGTTTCCCCCTTCAAAAGGACCTTTTCAACCACAAATACATGTTTTGTACCCAAAAGACGACAGTTTCTTCCAGAAAGGCCAGATTTCTCCCAAATATATCACATCTTCTCCAAGAAATACCAGCTTTCCCTCTTCAAATAGGACCTTTTCACCCACAAATACCTCTTTTATCCCCAAAATAGGACAGTTTCTTCCAGAAATGCCACATTTCTCCCAAATATATCACATCTCCAAGAAATACCAGGTTTCCTCCTGAAATAGGACCTTTTCACCCACAGATTCCTGTTTTATCCCTTTGTTCCGAGCGACTTTTCGTTTTTGAGTGTTTATCCGCTGCTACACTTCAGCATTCTGTGACGAATAAAATAGGAGAGGAAAGCCCCACTAATAAGGCAGCTAGAAGGTCCAGTAGCCACACACATTGTGCTTTCAGGGAGGACGTTCCAGAAAGTCGAGAGTTGTGGCTTCTTTCCTGCGGAGAAAAATACCCCTGTTTTCAGGCAATGCTGGACGCTGAATTCGCTCCTTCTCGGCATTTCAATACCGCTCCTTCGCTCTCGTGGCTCGAAAGCGGCACTCGCGCTGAACCGCTCCGGAGAGTCTGCAGTTGCTGTCCGGTCCATCGCGGTTCTGCCCGAGTGCCGCTTGCAGCCTTCAGCAGCGCTCTCGTTTCTCTCGGATGCCGGGAAAGAGCGACTTCAGCCGGATGCTTTGCTCCGACGAGTGAGCGGCTTCTTCTGCGCACATCGCAATGGAGCGCTTCTGACTTCTCCTTCTGTCCATGCAGAATGCACTACGCTTCTCTCTCATTCTTATCCCTTTTTCCGAGCGACATTTCGTTTTGGAGTGTTTATCCGATGCTACACTTCAGCATTCTGTGACGAATAGAGTAGAAGTGGAAACCACACTAATAAGGCAGCTAGAAGTTCGAGGAGCGACACACGTTGTGCTTTCGGGGAGGACGTTCCAGAAAGTCGAGAGTTGTGGCTTGTTTCCTGCGGAGAAAAAAGCCCCTGTTTTCAGGCAATGCAGGACGCTGAATTCGCTCCTTCTCGGCATTTCAATACCGCTCCTTCGCTCTCGTGGCTCGAAAGCGGCACTCGCGCTGAACCGCTCCGGAGAGTCTGCAGTTGCTGTCCGGTCCATCGCGGTTCTGCCCGAGTGCCGCTTGCAGCCTTCAGCAGCGCTCTCGTTTCTCTCGGATGCCGGGAAAGAGCGACTTCAGCCGGATGCTTTGCTCCGACGAGTGAGCGGCTTCTTCTGCGCACATCACAAAGGAGCGCTTCTGACCTCTCCATGTGCCCATGCAGAATGCACTACGCTTCTCTCTCATTCTTATCCCTTTTTCCGAGCGACATTTCGTTTTGGAGTGTTTATCCCATGCTACACTTCAGCATTCTGTGACGAATAGAGTAGAAGAGAAAGGCCCCACTAATAAGGCAGCTAGAAGTTCGAGGAGCAACGCACGTAGTGCTTTCAGGGAGGACTTTCCAGAAAGTCGAGAGTTGTGGCTTGTTTCCTGCGGAGAAAAAAGCCCCTGTTTTCAGGCAATGCAGGACGCTGAATTCGCTCGTTCTCGGCATAGGAATGCCGCTCCTCCTCTCTCGTGGCTCGAAAGAGGCATTTGCGCTGAACCACACCGGACAGTCTGCAGTTGCAGACTACTGAATAGCCTGAAAACAGGGGGACAGAAAACTGTCCCCTGAAAACTGGACCGGACAGCAACTGCAGACTCTCCGGAGCGTTTCAGCGCGAGTGCCGCTTTCGAGACACGAGAGCGAAGGAGCGGCATTCCTATGCCGAGAAGGAGCGAATTCAGCGTCCAGCATTGCCAGAAAACAGGGGGTTTTTTCTCCGCAGGAAAGAAGCCACAACTCTCGACTTTCTGGAACGTCCTCCCTGAAAGCCCAGCGTCTGTCGCTCCTCGAACTTCTAGCTGCCTTATTAGTGGGGCTTTTCCCTTCTACTCTATTCGTCACAGAATGCTGAAGTGTAGCATCGGATAAACACTCCAAAACGAAATGTCGCTCGGAAAAAGGGATAAGAATGAGAGAGAAGCGTAGTGCATTCTGCATGGACACATGGAGAAGTCAGAAGCGCTCCATTGCGATGTGCGCAGAAGAAGCCGCTCACTTGTCTGAGAAAAGCATCCGGCTCAAGTCGCTCTTTCCCGGCATCCAAGAGAAACGAGACCGCTGCTGAAGGCTGCAAGCGGCACTCGGGCAGAACCGCGATGGACCGGACAGCAACTGCAGACTCTCCGGAGCGGTTCAGCGCGAGTGCCGCTTTCGAGCCACGAGAGCGAAGGAGCGGTATTGAAATGCCGAGAAGGAGCGAATTCAGCGTCCTGCATTGCCTGAAAACAGGGGGTTTTTTCTCCGCAGGAAACAAGCCACAACTCTCGACTTTCTGGAACGTCCTCCCCGAAAGCACTACGTGTGTCGCTCCTCGAACTTCTAGCTGCCTTATTAGTGTGGTTTCCACTTCTACTCTATTCGTCACAGAATGCTGAAGTGTAGCATCGGATAAACACTCCAAAACGAAAAGTCGCTCGGAACAAAGGGATAAAACAGGAATCTGTGGGTGACAAGGTCCTATTTCAGGAGGAAACCTGGTATTTCTTGGAGAAGAGGTGATATATTTGGGAGAAATGTGGCATTTCTGGAAGAAACTGTCCTCTTTTGGGGGTAAAAGAGGTATTTGTGGTTGAAAAGGTCCTATTTGAAGGGAGAAAGCTGGTATTTCTTGGAGAAGATGTGATATATTTGGGAGAAATCTGGCATTTCTGGAAGAAACTGTCCTATTTTGGGGGGAGAAGGCTGGTATTTGTGGGAGAAAAGGTCCCATTTCCAAGCGGAATCCTGGGATTTCTTGGAGAAGATGTGATCTATTTGGGAGAAATGTGGCATTTCTGGAAGAAACTGTCCTATTTGAGGGATAAAAGAGGTATATGTGGGTGAAAAGGTCCTATTTCAGGAGGAATCCTGGTATTTCTTGGAGAAGATGTGATATATTTGGGAGAAATGTGGCATTTCTGGAAGAAACTGTCCTCTTTTGGGGATAAAAGAGGTATTTGTGGGTGAATAGGTCCTATTTGAAGGGGGAAAGCTGGTATTTCTTGGAGAAGATGTGATATATTTGGGAGAAATGTGGCATGTCTGGAAGAAAATGTCCTGTTTTGGGGATAAAAGAGGCATTTGTGGGAGAAAAGGTCCTATTTGAAGGGGGAACCGTGGTATTTCTTGGAGGAGATGTGATCTATTTGGGAGAAATGTGGCATTTCTGGAAGAAAATGTCCTCTTTTGGGGATAAAACAGGTACTTGTGGGTGAAAAGGTCCTATTTGAAGGGGGAAACCTGGTATTTCCTGGAGAAGATGTGATATGTTTGGGTGAAATGTGGCATTTCTGGAAGAAACTGTTCTATTTTGGGGATAAAAGAGGTATTTGTGGGTGAAAAGGTCCTATTTGAAGGGGGAAAGCTGGTATTTCTTAGAGAAGATTTGATATATTTGGGTGATATGTGGCATGTCTGGAAGAAAATGTCCTATTTGGGGGGAAAAGGCAGGTATTTGTGGGAGAAAAGGTCCTATTTCAGGAGGAATCCTGGTATTTCTTGGAGGAGATGTGATCTATTTGGGAGAAATGTGGCATTTCTGGCAGAAACTGTCCTATTTTGGGGATCAAAGAGGTATTTGTGGGTGAAAAGGTCCTATTTGAAGGGGGAACCCTGGTATTTCTTGGAGAAGATGTGATCTATTTGGGAGAAATGTGGCCTTTCTGGAAGAAACTGTCCTCTTTTGGGGATAAAAGAGGTATGTGTGGGTGAAAAGGTCCTATTTGAAGAGGGAAAACCTGGTATTTCTTGGAGAAGATGTGATCTATTTGGGAGAAATGTGGCATGTCTGGAAGAAAATGTCCTATTTGGGGGGAGAAGGCTGGTACTTGTGGGAGAAAATGTCCTATTTCAGGAGGAATCCTGGTATTTCTTGGAGGAGATGTGATATGTTTGGGAGAAATGTGGCATGTCTGGAAGAAACTGTCCTCTTTTGGGGATAAAAGAGGTTTTTTTGGGGAAAAGGTCCTATTTGAAGGGGGAAAGCTGGTATTTCTTGGAGAAGATGTGATATATTTGGGAGAAATGTGGCCTTTCTGGAAGAAACTGTCCTATTTTGGGGATAAAACAGGTATTTGTGGGAGGAAAGTTCCTATTTGAAGGGGGAAAGCTGGTATTTCTTGGAGAAGATGTGATATATTTGGGAGAAATGTGGCATTTCTGGAAGAAACTGTCCTCTTTTGGGGATAAAAGAGGTATTTGTGGGTGAAAAGGCCCTATTTGAAGGGGGAAACGTGGTATTTCTTGGAGAAGATGTGCTATATTTGGGAGAAATGTGGCATGTCTGGAAGAAACTGTCCTCTTTTGGGGATAAAAGAGGTATTTGTGGGTGAAAAGGTCCTATTTGAAGGGGAAAATGTGGTATTTCTTGGAGAGGATGTGATATATTTGGGAGAAATGTGGCATTTCTGGAAGAAACTGTCCTCTTTTGGGGATAAAAGAGGTATTTGTGGGTGAAAAGGTCCTATTTGAAGGGGGAAACGTGGTATTTCTTGGAGAAGATGTGATCTATTTGGGAGAAATGTGGCATGTCTGGCAGAAACTGTCCTATTTGGGGGATAAAACAGGTATTAATGGGAGAAAAGGTCCTATTTGAAGGGGGAAAGCTGGTATTTCTTGGAGAAGATGTGATATATTTGGGAGAAATCTGTCATTTCTGGAAGAAAATGTCCAATTTGGGGGGAGAAGGCTGGTAGTTTTGGGAGAGAAGGTCCTCTTTCAGGAGGAATCCTGGCATTTCTTGGAGAAGATGTGATATATTTGGGAGAAATGTGGCATTTCTGGAAGAAACTGTCCTCTTTTGGGGATAAAACAGGTATTTGTGGGTGAAAAGGTCCTATTTCCAGGGGGAAACCTGGTATTTCTTGGAGAAGATGTGATATATTTGGGAGAAATGTGGCATTTCTGGAAGAAAATGTCCTCTTTTGGGGATAAAACAGGTATATCATGGAGAAAAGGTCCTAATTGAAGGGGGAAACCTGATATTTCTTGGAGGAGTTGTGATATATTTGGGAGAAATGTGGCATTTCTGGAAGAAACTGTCCTCTTTTGGGGATAAAAGAGGTATTTGTGGGAGAAAAGGTCCTATTTGAAGGGGGAAAGCTGGTATTTCTTGGAGAAGATGTGATCTATTTGGGAGAAATGTGGCATGTCAGGAACAAACTGTCCTATTTTGGGGATAAAAGAGGTATTTGTGGGTGAAAAGGTCCTATTTGAAGGGGGAAAGCTGGTATTTCTTGGAGAAGATGTGATCTATTTGGGAGAAATGTGGCATTTCTGGAAGAAACTGTCCTCTTTTGGGGATAAAAGAGGTTTTTTTGGGAAAAGGTCCTATTTGAAGGGGGAAACGTGGTATTTCTTGGAGAAGATGTGATATATTTGGGAGAAATGTGGCATTTCTGGAAGAAACTGTCCTCTTTTGGGGATAAAACAGGTATTTGTGGTTGAAAAGGTCCTATTTGAAGGGGGAAACGTGGTATTTCTTGGAGAAGATGTGATATATTTGGGAGAAATCTGGAATTCTGGAAGAATATGTCCAATTTGAGGGATAAAACAGGTATTTGTGGTTGAAAAGGTCCTATTTGAAGGGGGAAACCTGGTATTTCTTGGAGAAGATGTGATCTATTTGGGAGAAATGTGGCATGTCTGGAAGAAACTGTCCTCTTTTGGGGATAAAAGAGGTATTTGTGGTTGAAAAGGTCCTATTTGAAGGGGGAAACGTGGTATTTCTTGGAGAAGATGTGGTATATTTGGGAGAAATGTGGCATTTCTGGAAGAAACTGTCCTCTTTTGGGGATAAAACAGGTATTTGTGGGTGAAAACGTTGTATTTGAAGGGGGAAACCTGTTATTTCTTGGAGAAGATGTGATCTATTAGGGAGAAATGTGGCATTTCTGGAAGAAACTGTCCTCTTTTGAGGATAAAAGAGGTATTTTTGGGTGAAAAGGTCCTATTTGAAGGGGGAAACCTGGTATTTCTTGGAGAAGATGTGATATATTTGGGAGAAATGTGGCCTTTCTGGAAGAAAATGTCCAATTTGGGGGGAGAAGGCTGGTAGTTTTGTGTGAGAAGGTCCTATTTCAGGAGGAATCCTGGCATTTCTTGGAGAAGATGTGATTTATTTGGGAGAAATGTGGCCTTTCCGGAAGAAACTGTCCTCTTTTGGGGATAAAAGAGGTATTAGTGGTTGAAAAGGTCGTATTTCAAGGGGGAAAGCTGGTATTTCTTGGAGAAGATGTGATATATTTGGGAGAAATGTGGCATTTCTGGAAGAAAATGTCGTATTTTGGGCATAAAAGAGGTATTTCATGCAGAAAAGTTCCTATTTGAAGGGGGAAAGCTGGTATTTCTTGGAGAAGATGTGATATATTTGGGAGAAATGTGGCATGTCTGGAAGAAACTGTCCTCTTCTGGGGATCAAAGAGGTATTTGTGGGTGAAAAGGTCCTATTTGAAGGGGGAACCCTGGTATTTCTTGGAGAAGAGGTGATATATTTGGGAGAAATGTGGCATTTCTGGAAGAAACTGTCCTATTTTGGGGATAAAACAGGTATTTGGGGGAGAAAAGGTCCTATTTGAAGGGGGAAACCTGGTATTTCTTGGAGAATATGTGATATATTTGGGAGAAATGAGGCAATTCTGGAAGAAAATGTCCAATTTGTGGGGAGAAGGCTGGTAGTTGTGGGTGAGAAGGTCCTATTTCAGGAGGAATCCAGGTATTTCTCGGAGAAGATGTGATATATTTGGGAGAAATGTGGCATTTCTGGAATAAACTGTCCTATTTGGGATATAAAACAGGTATTTGTGGGTGAAAAGTTCCTATTTGAAGGGGGAAAGCTGGTATTTCTTGGAGAAGATGATATATATTTGGGAGAAATGTGGCCTTTCTGGAAGAAACTGTCCTCTTCTGGGCATAAAAGAGGTATTTGTGGGTGAAATGGTCCTATTTGAAGGGGGAAACCTGGTATTTCTTGGAGAAGATGTGATATATTTGGGAGAAATGTGGCCTTTCTGGAAGAAAATGTCCAATTTGGGGGGAGAAGGCTGGTAGTTTTGTGTGAGAAGGTCCTATTTCAGGAGGAATCCTGGCATTTCTTGGAGAAGATGTGATATATTTGGGAGAAATGTGGCCTTTCCGGAAGAAACTGTCCTCTTTTGGGGATAAAAGAGGTATTAGTGGTTTAAAAGGTCCTATTTCAAGGGGGAAAGCTGGTATTTCTTGGAGAAGATGTGATATATTTGGGAGAAATGTGGCATTTCTGGAAGAAAATGTCGTATTTTGGGCATAAATGAGGTATTTCATGGAGAAAAGTTCTTATTTGAAGGGGGAAAGCTGGTATTTCTTGGAGAAGATGTGATATATTTGGGAGAAATGTGGCATGTCTGGAAGAAACTGTCCTCTTCTGGGGATCAAAGAGGTATTTGTGGGTGAAAAGGTCCTATTTGAAGGGGGAACCCTGGTATTTCCTGGAGAAGAGGTGATCTATTTGGGAGAAATGTGGCATTTCTGGAAGAAACTGTCCTATTATGGGGATAAAACAGGTATTTGGGGGAGAAAATGTCCTATTTGAAGGGGGAAACCTGGTATTTCTTGGAGAAGATATGATATATTTGGGAGAAATGAGGCAATTCTGGAAGAAAATGTCCAATTTGTGGGGAGAAGGCTGGTAGTTGTGGGTGAGAAGGTCCTATTTCAGGAGGAATCCAGGTATTTCTCGGAGAAGATGTGATATATTTGGGAGAAATGTGGCATTTCTGGAATAAACTGTCCTATTTGCCATATAAAACAGGTATTTGTGGGTGAAAAGTTCCTATTTGAAGGGGGAAAGCTGGTATTTCTTGGAGAAGATGATATATATTTGGGAGAAATGTGGCCTTTCTGGAAGAAACTGTCCTCTTCTGGGCATAAAAGAGGTATTTGTGGGTGAAAAGGTCCTATTTGAAGGGGGAAACGTGGCATTTCTTGGAGAAGATGTGATATATTTGGGAGAAATGTGGCATTTCTGGAAGAAAATGTCCTCTTTTGGGGATAAAAGAGGTATGTGTGGGTGAAAAGGTCCTATTTGAAGGGGGAAACCCGGTATTTCTTGGAGAAGAGGTGATATATTTGGGAGAAATGTGGCATGTCTGGAAGAAAATGTCCTATTTCGGGGGAGAAGGCTGGTACTTTTGGGAGAAAAGGTCCTATTTCAGGAGGAATCCTGGTATTTCTTGGAGGAGATGTGATATGTTTGGGAGAAATGTGGCCTTTCTGGAAGAAACTGTCCTCTTTTGGGGATAAAAGAGGCATTTGTGTTTGAAAAGGTCCTATTTGAAGGGGTAAACCTGGTATTTCTTGGAGAAGATGTGATCTATTTGGGAGAAATGTGGCATGTCTGGAAGAAACTGTCCTCTTTTGGGGATAAAACAGGTATTTGTGGGTGAAAACGTTGTATTTGAAGGGGGAAACCTGGTATTTCTTGGAGAAGATATATTTGGGAGAAATGAGGCATTTCTGGAAGAAACTGTCCCATTTTGGGGATAAAACAGGTATTTGTGGGTGAAAAGGTCCTATTTGAAGGGGGAAACCTGGTATTTCTTGGAGAAGATGTGATCTATTTGGGAGAAATGTGGCATGTCTGGAAGAAACTGTCCTATTTTGGGGATAAAACAGGTATTTGTGGGAGAAAAGGTCCTATTTGAAGGGGGAAACGTGGTATTTCTTGGAGAAGATGTGATCTATTTGGGAGAAATGTGGCATTTCTGGAAGAAACTGTCCTCTTTTGGGGATAAAAGAGGTATTTGTGGGTGAAAAGGTCGTATTTGAAGGGGGAAACCTGGTATTTCTTGGAGAAGATGTGATATGTTTGGGAGAAATGTGGCATTTCTGCAAGAAACTGTCCTCTTTTGGGGATAAAAGAGGTATTTGTGGTAGAAAAGGTCCTATTTGAAGGGGGAAACCTGGTATTTCGTGGAGAAGAGGTGATCTATTTGGGAGAAATGTGGCCTTTCTGGAAGAAAATGTCCAATTTGGGGGGAGAAGGCTGGTAGTTTTCGGTGAGTAGGTCCTATTTCAGGAAGAATCCTGGCATTTCTTGGAGAAGATGTGATATATTTGGGAGAAATGTGGCATTTCTGGAAGAAAATGTCCAATTTGGGGGGAGAAGGCTGGTAGTTTTGGGTGAGAAGGTCCTATTTCAGGAGGAATCCTGGCATTTCTTGGAGAAGATGTGATATATTTGGGAGAAATGTGGCCTTTCCGGAAGAAACTGTCCTCTTTTGGGGATCAAAGAGGTATTAGTGGTTGAAAAGGTCCTATTTGAAGGGGGAAACCTGGTATTTCTTGGAGAAGATGTGATATATTTGGGAGAAATGTGGCATTTCTGGAAGAAACTGTCCTCTTTTGGGGATAAAACAGGTATTTCACAGAGAAAAGGTCCTAATTGAAGGGGGAAACGTGGTATTTCTTGGAGGAGTTGTGATCTATTTGGGAGAAATGTGGCATTTCTTGAAGAAACTGTCCTCTTTTGGGGATAAAACAGGTATTTGTGGGAGAAAAGTTCCTATTTGAAGGGGGAAACCTGGTATTTCTTGGAGAAGATGTGATATATTTGGGAGAAATGTGGCATGTCTGGAAAAAACTGTCCTCTTTTGGGGATAAAAGAGGTATTTGTGGGTGAAAAGGTCCTATTTGAAGGGGGAAAGCTGGTATTTCTTGGAGAAGATGTGATATATTTGGGAGAAATCTGGCATTCCTGGAAGAAACTGTCCTCTTTTGGGGATAAAAGAGGTTTTTTTGGGGAAAAGGTCCTATTTGAAAGGGGAAACGTGGTATTTCTTGGAGAAGATGTGATATATTTGGGAGAAATGTGGCATTTCTGGAAGAAACTGTCCTCTTCTGGGGATAGATCAGGTATTTGTGGGTGAAAAGGTCCTATTTCCAGGGGAAAACCAGGTATTTCTTGGAGAAGATGTGATATATTTGGGAGAAATGTGGCATGTCTGCAAGAAAATGTCCTATTTGGGGGGAGAAGGGTGGTATTTGTGGGAGAAAAGTTCCTCTTTCAGGAGGAATCCAGGTATTTCTTGGAGGAGATGTGATATGTTTGGGAGAAATGTGGCCTTTCTGGAAGAAAGTGTCCTCTTTTGGGGATAAAAGAGGTATTTGTGGGTGAAAAGGTCCTATTTGAAGGGGGAAACCTGGTATTTCTTGGAGAAGATGTGATCTATTTGGGAGAAATGTGGCATGTCTGGAAGAAACTGTCCTATTTTGGGGATAAAGAGGTATTTGTGGGTGAAAAGGTCCTATTTGAAGGGGGAAAGCTGGTATTTCTTGGAGAAGATGTGATATGTTTGGGAGAAATGTGGCCTTTCTGGCAGAAACTGTCCTATTTTGGGGATAAAAGTGGTATTTGTGGGTGATAAGGTCCTATTTGAAGGGGGAAACCTGGTATTTCTTGGAGAAGATGTGATATATTTGGGAGAAATGTGGCATGTCAGGAAGAAACGGTCCTATTTGGGGGGAGAAGGCTGGTAGTTTTCGGTGAGAAAGTCCTATTTCAGGAGGAATCCTGGTATTTCTTGGAGAAGATGTGATATATTTGGGAGAAATGTGGCATGTCTGGAAGAAACTGTCCAATTTGAGGGAAAAAAGAGGTATTTGTGGGTGAAAAGGTCCTATTTGAAGGGGGAAACCTGGTATTTCTTGGAGAAGCTGTGATCTATTTGGGAGAAATCTGGCAGTTCTGGAAGAAACTGTCCTCTTTTGGGGATAAAAGAGGTATTTGTGGGTGAAAAGGTCCTATTTGAAGGGGGAAAGCTGGTATTTCTTGGAGAAGATGTGATATATTTGGGAGAAATGTGGCATTTCTGGAAGAAACTGTCCTCTTTTGGGGATAAAAGAGGTATTTGTGGGTGAAAAGGTCCTATTTGAAGGGGGAAACCTGGTATTTCTTGGAGAAGATGTGATCTATTTGGGAGAAATGTGGCATTTCTGGAAGAAACTGTCCTCTTCTGGGGATAAAACAGGTATTTGTTGGTGAAAACGTTGTATTTGAAGGGGGAAAGCTGGTATTTCTTGGAGAAGATGTGATATATTTGGGAGAAATGTGGCATTTCTGGAAGAAAATGTCGTATTTTGGGCATAAAAGAGGTATTTGTGGGTGAAAAGGTCCTATTTGAAGTTGGAAACCTGGTATTTCTTGGAGTAGATGTGATATATTTGGGAGAAATGTGGCATGTCTGGAAGAAACTGTCCTCTTCTGGGGATAAAAGAGGTATTTGTGGGTGATAAGGTCCTATTTGAATGGGGAACCCTGGTATTTCTTGGAGAAGATGTGATATATTTGGGAGAAATATGGCATTTCTGGAAGAAACTGTCCTCTTTTGGGGATAAAAGAGGTATTTGTGGGTGAAAAGGTCCTATTTGAAGGGGGAAAGCTGGTATTTCTTGGAGAAGATGTGATCTATTTGGGAGAAATGTGGCCTTTCTGGAAGAAAATGTCCAATTTGGGGGGAGAAGGCTGGTAGTTTTGTGTGAGAAGGTCCTATTTCAGGAGGAATCCTGGTATTTCTTGGAGAAGATGTGATATATTTGGGAGAAATGTGGCCTTTCTGGAAGAAAATGTCCAATTTGGGGGGAGAAGGCTGTTAGTTTTGTGTGAGAAGGTCCTCTTTCAGGAGGAATCCTGGCATTTCTTGGAGAAGATGTGATATATTTGGGAGAAATGTGCCATTTCTGGAAGAAACTGTCCTCTTTTGGGGATAAAAGAGGTATTAGTGGTTGAAAAGGTCCTATGTGAAGGGGAATTCCAGAAATGCCACATTTTTCCCAAATAGATCACATCTTCTCCAAGAAATACCAGGTTTCCCCCTTCAAATAGGACCTTTTCACCCACAAATACCTCTTTTATCCCCATAATAGATCAGTTTCTTCCAGAAATGCCATATTTCTCCCAAACATATCACATCTTCTCCAAGAAATACCACATTTCCCCCTTCAAATAGGACCTTTTCACCCACAAATACCTCTTTTATCCCCAAAAGAGGACAGTTTCTTCCAGACATGCCACATTTCTCCAAAACATATCACACCTCCTCCAAGAAATACCAGGATTCCTCCTGAAATAGGACCTTTTCTCCCACAAGTACCAGCCTTCTCCCCCCAAATAGGACATTTTCTTCCAGAAAGGCCACATTTCTCCCAAATATATCACATCTTCTGCAAGAAATACCAGCTTTCCCCCTTCTAATAGGACCTTTTCACCCACTAATAGCAGGCTTCTCCCCCAAATAGGACAGTTTCCTCCAGAAATGCCAGATTTCTCCCAAATATATCACATCTTCTCCAAGAAATACCAGGTTTCCCCTTGGAAATAGGACCTTTTCACCCACTAATACCTCTTTTATCCCCAAAAGAGCACAGTTTCTTCCACAAATGCCACATTTCTCCCAATTATATCACATCTCCTTCAAGAAATACCAGCTTTCCCCCTTCAAATAGGACCTTTTCACCCACAAATACCTCTTTTATCCCCAAAAGAGGACACTTTCCATCCAGACATGCCACATTTCTCCCAAATATATCACATCTTCTCCAAGAAATACCTGCTTTCCCCCTTCAAATAGGACCTTCTCACCCACAAATACCTCTTTTATCCCCAAAAGAGGACAGTTTCTTCCAGACATGCCACATTTCTCCCAAATAGATCACCTCTTCTCCAAGAAATACCAGGGTTCCCCCTTCAAATAGGAACTTTTCACCCACAAATACCTCTTTTATCCCCAAAAGAGGACAGTTTCTTCCAGAACTGCCATATTTCTCCCAAACATATCACATCTTCTCCAAGAAATACCAGCTTTCCCCCTTCAAATAGGACCTTTTCACCCACAAATACCACCCTTCTCCCCCCAAATAGGACATTTTCTTCCAGACATGCCACATTTCTCCCAAATATATCACCTCTTCTCCAAGAAATACCAGCTTTGCCCCTTCAAATAGGACCTTTTCACCCACAAATACCTCTTTTATCCCCAAAAGAGGACAGTTTCTTCCAGAAATGCCATATTTCTCCCAAACATATCACATCTTCTCCAAGAAATACCAGGTTTCCCCCTTCAAATAGGAACTTTTTACCCACAAATACCTCTTTTATCCCCAAAAGAGGACAGTTTCTTCCAGAAAGGCCACATTTCTCCCAAACATATCACACCTCCTCCAAGAAATACCAGGATTCCTCCTGAAATAGGACCTATTCTCCCACAAGTACCAGCCTTCTCCCCCCAAATAGGACATTTTCTTCCAGAAAGGCCACATTTCTCCCAAATATATCACCTCTTCTCCAAGAAATACCAGGTGTCCAACTTCAAATAGGACCTTTTCACCCACAAATACCTCTTTTATCCCCAAAATAGGACAGTTTCTTCCAGACATGCCACATTTCTCCAAAATGTATCACATCTTCTCCAAGAAATACCACGGTTCCCCCTTCAAATAGGATCTTTTCACCCACAAATACCTCTTTTATCCCCAAAAGAGGACAGTTTCTTCCAGAAATGCCACATTTCTCCCAAATATATCACATCTTCTCCAAGAAATACCAGGTTTCCCCCTTCAAATAGGACCTTTTCACCCACAAGTACCTGTTTTATCCCCAAAAGAGGACAGTTTCTTCAAGAAATGCCACATTTCTCCCAAATAGATCACATCTTCTCCAAGAATTACCACGTTTCCCCCTTCAAATAGGACCTTTTCACCCACAAATACCTCTTTTATCCCCAAAAGAGGACAGTTTCTTCCAGAAAGGCCACATTTCTCCCAAACATATCACATCTTCTCCAAAAAATACCAGCTTTCCCCCTTCAATTAGGACCTTTTCACCCACAAATACCTCTTTTATCCCCAAAAGAGGACACTTTCTTCCAGAAAGGCCACATTTCTCCCAAACATATCACATCTCCTCCAAGAAATACCAGGATTCCTCCTGAAATAGGAACTTTTCTCCCACAAATACCACCCTTCTCCCGCCAAATAGGACATTTTCTTCCAGAAATGCCACATTTCTCCCAAATAGATCACATCTTCTCCAAGAAATACCAGGTTTTCCCCTGGAAATAGGACCTTTTCACCCACAAATACCTGTTCTATCCCCAGAAGAGGACAGTTTCTTCCAGAAATGCCACATTTCTCCCAAATATATCACATCTTCTCCATGAAATACCACGTTTCCCCCTTCAAATAGGACCTTTTTCCCAAAAAAACCTCTTTTATCCCCAAAAGAGGACAGTTTCTTCAAGGAATGCCAGATTTCTCCCAAATATAGCACATCTTCTCCAAGGAATACCACGTTTCCCCCTTCAAATAGGACCTTCTCACCCACAAATACCTCTTTTATCCCCAAAATAGGACAGTTTTTTCCAGACATGCCACATTTCTCCCAAATAGATCACATCTTCTCCATGAAATACCGGCATTCCCCCTTCAAATAGGACATTTTCTCCCACAAATACCTCTTTTATCCCCAAAAGAGGACAGTTTCTTCCAGAAATGCCACATTTCTCCCAAATATATCACAACTCCTCCAAGAAATACCAGGTTTCCCTCTTGAATTAGGACCTTTTCTCCATGAAATACCTCTTTTATCCCCAAAAGAGGACAGTTTCTTCCAGAAATGGCACATTTCTCCCAAATATATCACATCTTCTCCAAGAAATACCACGTTTCCCCCTTCAAATAGGAACTTTTCTACCACTAATACCTCTTTTATCCCCAAAAGAGGACAGTTTCTTCCAGAAATGGCACATTTCTCCCAAATATATCACATCTTCTCCAAGAAATGCCAGGATTCCTCCTGAAAGAGGACCTTCTCACCCAAAACTACCAGCCTTCTCACCCCATATTGGACATTTTCTTCCAGAAAGGCCACATTTCTCCAAATAGATCACATCTTCTCCAAGAAATACCAGGATTCCTCCTGAAATAGGACCTTCCCACCGAAAACTACCAGCCTTCTCCCCCCAAACTGCACATTTTCTTCCAGAAAGGCCACATTTCTCCCAAATATATCACATCTTCTCCAAGAAATACCAGCTTTCCCCCTTCAAATAGGACCTTTTCACCCACAAATACCTCTTTTATCCCCAAAAGAGGACAGTTTCTTCCAGACATGCCTCATTTCTCCCAAATATATCACATCTTCTCCAAGAAATACCAGGTTTTCCCCTTCAAATAGGACCTTTTCACCCACAAATACCTCTTTTATCCCCAAAAGAGGACAGTTTCTTCCAGACATGCCATATTTCTCCCAAATATATCACATTTTCTCCAAGAAATACCAGCTTTCCCCCTTCAAATAGGACCTTTTCACCCACAAATACCACTCTTCTCCCCCCAAATAGGACATTTTCTTCCAGACATGCCACATTTCTCCCAAATATATCACCTCTTCTCCAAGAAATACCAGCTTTGCCCCTTCAAATAGGACCTTTTCACCCACAAATACCTCTTTTATCCCCAAAAGAGGACAGTTTCTGCCAGACATGCCACATTTCTCCCAAATATATCACATCTTCTCCAAGAAATGCCACGTTTCCCCCTTCAAATAGGACCTTTTCACCCACAAATACCTCTTTTATCCCCGAAAGAGGACAGTTTCTTCCAGAAATGCCAGATTTCTCCCAAATAGATCACATCTTCTCCAAGAAATACCAGGTTTCCCCCTTCAAATAGGACCTTTTCACCCACAAATACCTCTTTTATCCCCAAAAGAGGACAGTTTCTTCCAGAAAGGCCATATTTCTCCCAAACATATCACATCTTCTCCAAGAAATACCAGCTTTCCCCCTTCAAATAGGAACTTTTCACCCACAAATACCTCTTTTATCCCCAAAAGAGGACAGTTTCTTCCAGAAAGGCCACATTTCTCCCAAACATATCACACCTCCTCCAAGAAATACCAGAATTCCTCCTGAAATAGGACCTATTCTCCCACAAGTACCAGCCTTCTCCCCCCAAATAGGACATTTTCTTCCAGAAAGGCCACATTTCTCCCAAATATATCACCTCTTCTCCAAGAAATACCAGGTGTCCAACTTCAAATAGGACCTTTTCACCCACAAATACCTCTTTTATCCCCAAAATAGGACAGTTTCTTCCAGACATGCCACATTTCTCCAAAATGTATCACATCTTCTCCAAGAAATACCACGGTTCCCCCTTCAAATAGGATCTTTTCACCCACAAATACCTCTTTTATCCCCAAAAGAGGACAGTTTCTTCCAGAAATGCCACATTTCTCCCAAATAGATCACATCTTCTCCAAGAAATACCAGGTTTCCCCCTTCAAATAGGACCTTTTCACCCACAAGTACCTGTTTTATCCCCAAAAGAGGACAGTTTCTTCAAGAAATGCCACATTTCTCCCAAATAGATCACATCTTCTCCAAGAATTACCACGTTTCCCCCTTCAAATAGGACCTTTTCACCCACAAATACCTCTTTTATCCCCAAAATAGGACAGTTTCTTCCAGAAATGCCACATTTCTCCCAAATAGATCACATCTTCTCCAAGAAATGCCACGTTTCCCCCTTTAAATAGGACCTTTTCACCCACAAATACCTCTTTTATCCCCAAAAGAGGACAGTTTCTTCCAGAAATGCCATATTTCTCCCAAACATATCACATCTTCTCCAAAAAATACCAGCTTTCCCCCTTCAATTAGGACCTTTTCACCCACAAATACCTCTTTTATCCCCAAAAGAGGACACTTTCTTCCAGAAAGGCCACATTTCTCCCAAACATATCACATCTCCTCCAAGAAATACCAGGATTCCTCCTGAAATAGGAACTTTTCTCCCACAAATACCACCCTTCTCCCGCCAAATAGGACATTTTCTTCCAGAAATGCCACATTTCTCCCAAATATATCACATCTTCTCCAAGAAATACCAGGTTTTCCCCTGGAAATAGGACCTTTTCACCCACAAATACCTGTTCTATCCCCAGAAGAGGACAGTTTCTTCCAGAAATGCCACATTTCTCCCAAATATATCACATCTTCTCCATGAAATACCACGTTTCCCCCTTCAAATAGGACCTTTTTCCCAAAAAAACCTCATTATCCCCAAAAGAGGACAGTTTCTTCAAGGAATGCCAGATTTCTCCCAAATATAGCACATCTTCTCCAAGGAATACCACGTTTCCCCCTTCAAATAGGACCTTCTCACCCACAAATACCTCTTTTATCCCCAAAATAGGACAGTTTTTTCCAGACATGCCACATTTCTCCCAAATAGATCACATCTTCTCCATGAAATACCGGCATTCCCCCTTCAAATAGGACCTTTTCTCCCACAAATACCTCTTTTATCCCCAAAAGAGGACAGTTTCTTCCAGAAATGCCACATTTCTCCCAAATATATCACAACTCCTCGAAGAAATACCAGGTTTCCCTCTTGAATTAGGACCTTTTCTCCATGAAATACCTCTTTTATCCCCAAAAGAGGACAGTTTCTTCCAGAAATGGCACATTTCTCCCAAATATATCACATCTTCTCCAAGAAATACCACGTTTCCCCCTTCAAATAGGAACTTTTCTACCACTAATACCTCTTTTATCCCCAAAAGAGGACAGTTTCTTCCAGAAATGGCACATTTCTCCCAAATATATCACATCTTCTCCAAGAAATGCCAGGATTCCTCCTGAAAGAGGACCTTCTCACCCAAAACTACCAGCCTTCTCACCCCATATTGGACATTTTCTTCCAGAAAGGCCACATTTCTCCAAATAGATCACATCTTCTCCAAGAAATACCAGGATTCCTCCTGAAATAGGACCTTCTCACCGAAAACTACCAGCCTTCTCCCCCCAAATTGCACATTTTCTTCCAGAAAGGCCACATTTCTCCCAAATAGATCACATGTTCTCCAAGAAATACCAGCTTTCCCCCTTCAAATAGGACCTTTTCACCCACAAATACCTCTTTTATCCCCAAAAGAGGACAGTTTCTTCCAGACATGCCACATTTCTCCCAAATAGATCACATCTTCTCCAAGAAATACCAGGTTTTCCCCTTCAAATAGGACCTTTTCACCCACAAATACCTCCTTTATCCCCAAAAGAGGACAGTTTCTTCCAGACATGCCATATTTCTCCCAAATATATCACATTTTCTCCAAGAAATACCAGCTTTCCCCCTTCAAATAGGACCTTTTCACCCACAAATACCTCTTTTATCCCCAAAAGAGGACAGTTTCTTCCAGACATGCCATATTTCTCCCAAACATATCACATCTTCTCCAAGAAATACCACATTTCCCCCTTCAAATAGGACCTTTTTACCCACAAATACCTCTTTTTTCCCCAAAGAGGACAGTTTCTTCCAGAAAGGCCACATTTCTCCCAAACATATCACACCTCCTCCAAGAAATACCAGGATTCCTCCTGAAATAGGACCTATTCTCCCACAAGTACCAGCCTTCTCCCCCCAAATAGGTCATTTTCTTCCAGAAAGGCCACATTTCTCCCAAATATATCACATCTTCTGCAAGAAATACCAGCTTTCCCCCTTCTAATAGGACCTTTTCACCCACTAATAGCAGCCTTCTCCCCCAAATAGGACAGTTTCTTCCAGAAATGCCAGATTTCTCCAAAATATATCACATCTTCTCCAAGAAATAACAGGTTTCCCCCTTCAAATAGGACCTTTTCACCCACTAATACCTCTTTTATCCCCAAAAGAGGACAATTTCTTCCAGAAATGCCACATTTCTCCCAAATAGATCACATCTTCTCCAAGAAATACCAGCTTTCCCCCTTCAAATAGGACCTTTTCTCCAAACAAATAGCTCTTTTATCCCCAAAAGAGGACACTTTCTTCCAGAAATGCCACATTTCTCCCAAATATATCACATCTTCTCCAAGAAATACCAGCTTTCCCCCTTCAAATAGGACCTTTTCACCCACAAATACCTCTTTTATCCCCAAAAGAGGACAGTTTCTTCCAGACATGCCACATTTCTCCCAAATATATCACATCTTCTCCAAGAAATACCAGCTTTCCCCCTTCAAATAGGACCTTTTCACCCACAAATACCTCTTATATCCCCAAAAGAGGACAGTTTCTTCCAGAAATGCCATATTTCTCCCAAATATATCACATCTTCTCCAAGAAATACCAGCTTTCCCCCTTCAAATAGGACCTTTTCACCCACAAATACCTCTTTTATCCCCAAAAGAGGACAGTTTCTTCCAGAATGGCCACATTTCTCCCAAACATATCACATCTCCTCCAAGAAATACCAGGATTCCTCCTGAAATAGGAACTTTTCTCCCACAAATACCACCCTTCTCCCCCCAAATAGGACATTTTCTTCCAGACATGCCACATTTCTCCCAAATATATCACCTCTTCTCCAAGAAATACCACGTTTCCCCCTTCAAATAGGACCTTTTCACCCACAAATACCTCTTTTATCCCCAAAATAGGACAGTTTCTTCCAGAAATGCCACATTTCTCCCAAATATATCACATCTTCTTCAAGAAATACCAGGGTTCCCCCTTCAAATAGGACCTTATCACCCACAAATACCTCTTTTATCCCCAAAAGAGGACAGTTTCTTCCAGAAATGCCAGATTTCTCCCAAATAGATCACATCTTCTCCAAGAAATACCAGGTTTCCAACTTCAAATAGGACCTTTTCACCCACAAATACCTCTTTTATCCCCAAAAGAGGACAGTTTCTTCCAGAAATGCCACATTTCTCCAAAATGTATCACATCTTCTCCAAGAAATACCAGCTTTCCCCCTTCAAATAGGACCTTTTCACCCACAAATACCTCTTTTATCCCCAAAAGAGGACAGTTTCTTCCAGAAATGCCACATTTCTCCCAAATAGATCACATCTTCCCCAAGAAATACCAGCTTTCCCCCTTCAAATAGGACCTTTCCACCCACAAGTACCTCTTTTATCCCCAAAGGAGGACAGTTTCTTCCAGAAATGCCACATTTCTCCCAAATATATCACATCTTCTCCAAGAAATGCCACGTTTCCCCCTTCAAATAGGACCTTTTCACCCACAAATACCTCTTTTATCCCCAAAATACGACAGTTTCTTCCAGAAATGCCATATTTCTCCCAAACATATCACATCTTCTCCAAAAAATGCCACGTTTCCCCCTTCAAATAGGACCTTTTCACCCACAAATACCTGTTTTATCCCCAAAAGAGGACAGTTTCTTCCAGAAATGGCACATTTCTCCCAAACATATCACATCTCCTCCAAGAAATACCAGGATTCCTCCTGAAATAGGAACTTTTCTCCCACAAATACCACCCTTCTCCCCCCAAATAGGACATTTTCTTCCTGACATGCCACATTTCTCCCAAATATATCACATCTTCTCCAAGAAATACCAGCTTTCCCCCTTCAAATAGGACCTTTTCACCAACAAATACCTGTTCTATCCCCATAAGAGGACAGTTTCTTCCAGAAATGCCACATTTCTCCCAAATATATCACATCTTCTCCATGAAATACCACGTTTCCCCCTTGAAATAGGACCTTTTCCCCAAAAAAACCTCTTTTATCCCCAAAAGAGGACAGTTTCTTCCAGGAATGCCAGATTTCTCCCGAAATAGCACATCTTCTCCAAGAAATACCAGCTTTCCCCCTTCAAATAGGACCTTCTCACCCACGAATACCTCTTTTATGCCCAAAATAGGACAGTTTTTTCCAGACATGCCACATTTCTCCCAAATAGATCACATCTTCTCCAAGAAATACCGGCGTTCCCCCTTCAAATAGGATCTTTTCTCCCGCAAATACCTGTTTTATCCCCAAAAGAGGACAGTTTCTTCCAGAAATGCCACATTTCTCCCAAATATATCACAACTCCTCCAAGAAATAGCAGGTTTCCCCCTTCAATTAGGACCTTTTCTCCATGAAATACCTGTTTTATCCCCAAAAGAGGACAGTTTCTTCCAGAAAGGCCACATTTCTCCCAAATATATCACATCTTCTCCAAGAAATACCACGTTTCCCCCTTCAAATAGGACCTTTTCTAACACAAATACCTGTTTTATCCCAAAAAGAAGACAGTTTTTTCCAGACATGCCACATTTCTCCCAAATAGATCACATCTTCTCCAAGAAATACCAGCTTTCCCCCTTCAAATAGGACCTTTTCACCCACAAATACCTCTTTTATCCCCATAATAGAACAGTTTCTTACAGAAATGCCATATTTCTCCCAAATATAGCACATCTTCTCCAAGGAATACCAGCTTTCCAACTTCAAATAGGACCTTTTCACCCACAAATACCTGTTTTATCCCCAAAAGAGGACAGTTTCTTCCAGAAATGCCATATTTCTCCCAAACATATCACATCTTCTCCAAGAAATACCAGGTTTCCCCCTTCAAATAGGACCTTTTCACCCACAAATACCTCTTTTATCCCCAAAAGAGGACAGTTTCTTCCAGAAAGGCCACATTTCTCCCAAACATATCACATCTCCTCCAAGAAATACCAGGATTCCTCCTGAAATAGGAACTTTTCTCAGACAAATACCACACTTCTCCCCCCAAATAGGACATTTTCTTCCAGACATGCCTCATTTCTCCCAAATATATCACATTTTCTCCAAGAAATACCAGCTTTCCCCCTTCAAATAGGAACTCTTCACCCACAAATACCTGTTTTATCCCCAAAGGAGGACAGTTTCTTCCAGACATGCCACATTTCTCCCAAATAGATCACATCTTCTCCAAGAAATACCAGCTTTCCCCCTTCAAATAGGACCTTTTCACCCACAAATACCTCTTTTATCCCCAAAATAGGACAGTTTCTTCCAGAAAGGCCACATTTCTCCCAAATATATCACATCTTCTCCAAGAAATACCAGCTTTCCCCCTTCAAATAGGACCTTTTCAACCACAAATACCTATTTTATCCCCAAAAGAGGACAGTTTCTTCCAGACATGCCACATTTCTCCAAAATATATCACATCTTCTCCAAGAAATACCACGTTTCCCCCTTCAAATAAGACCTTTTCACCCACAAATACCTCTTTTATCCCCAAAAGAGGACAGTTTCTTCCAGAAATGCCACATTTCTCCCAAATATATCACATCTTCTCCAAGAAATACCAGCTTTCCCCCTTCAAATAGGACCTTTCCACAGACAAGTACCTCTTTTATCCCCAAAAGAGGACAGTTTCTTCAAGAAATGCCACATTTCTCCCAAATAGATCACATCTTCTCCAAGAAATACCACGTTTCCCCCTTCAAAAGGACCTTTTCAACCACAAATACATTATTGTCCCCAAAAGACGACAGTTTCTTCCAGAAAGGCCACATTTCTCCCAAATATATCACATCTTCTCCAAGAAATGCCACGTTTCCCCCTTCAAATAGGACCTTTTCACCCACAAATACCTCTTTTATCCCCAAAAGAGGACAGTTTCTTCCAGAAATGCCATATTTCTCCCGAACATATCACATCTCCTCCAAGAAATACCAGGATTCCTCCTGAAATAGGAACTTTTCTCCGACAAATACCACCCTTCTCCCCCCAAATAGGACATTTTCTTCCAGACATGCCACATTTCTCCCAAATATATCACATCTTCTCCAAGAAATACCAGGTTTTCCCGTGGAAATAGGACCTTTTCACCCACAAATACCTGTTCTATCCCCAGAAGAGGACAGTTTCTTCCAGAAATGCCACATTTCTCCCAAATATATCACATCTTCTCCAAGGAATACCACGTTTCCCCCTTCAAATAGGACCTTCTCACCCACAAATACGTCTTTTATCCCCAAAATAGGACAGTTTTTTCCAGACATGCTACATTTCTCCCAAATAGATCACATCTTCTCCAAGAAATACCAGCTTTCCCCCTTCAAATAGGACATTTTCATCAACAAATACCTATTTTATCCCCAAAAGAGGACAGTTTCTTCCAGAAATGCAACATTTCTACCAAATATATCACAACTCCTCCAAGAAATACCAGGTTTCCCTCTTGAATTAGGACCTTTTCTCCATGAAATACCTATTTTATCCCCAAAAGAGGACAGTTTCTTCCTGAAAGGCCACATTTCTCCCAAATATATCACATCTTCTCCAAGAAATACCACGTTTCCCCCTTCAAATAGGAACTTTTCTACCACTAATACCTGATGGATCCCCAAAAGAGGACAGTTTCTTCCAGAAATGCCACATTTCTCCCAAATATATCACATCTTCTCCAAGAAATGCCAGGATTCCTCCTGAAAGAGGACCTTCTCTCCCAAAACTACCAGCCTTCTCCCCCCAAACTGGACATTTTCTTCCAGAAAGGCCACATTTCTCCCAAATATATCACATCTTCTCCAAGAAATACCAGGTTTCCCCCTTCAAATAGGACCTTATCACCCACAAATACCTCTTTTATCCCCAAAAGAGGACAGTTTCTTCCAGACATGCCACATTTCTCCCAAATATATCACCTCTTCTCCAAGAAATACCAGGTTTTCCCCTTCAAATAGGACCTTTTCACCCACAAGTACCTGTTTTATCCCCAAAAGAGGACAGTTTCTTCCAGAAATGCCACATTTCTCCCAAATATATCACATCTTCTCCAAGAAATACCAGGGTTCCCCCTTCAAATAGGACCTTTTCACCCACAAATACCTCTTTTATCCCCAAAATAGGACAGTTTCTTCCAGAAATGCCAGATTTCTCCAAAATATATCACATCTTCTCCAAGAAATGCCAGGTTTCCCCCTTCAAATACAACGTTTTCACCCACAAATACCTGTTCTATCCCCAAAAGAGGACAGTTTCTTCCAGAAAGGCCACATTTCTCCCAAATATATCACATCTTCTCCAAGAAATACCAGGTTTCCCCCTTCAAATAGGACCTTTTCACCCACAAGTACCTGTTTTATCCCCAAAAGAGGACAGTTTCTTCAAGAAATGCCACATTTCTCCCAAATATATCACATCTTCTCCAAGAAATACCAGGTTTCCCCCTTCAAATACGACCTTTTCACCCACAAATACCTCTTTTATCCCCAAAAGAGGACAGTTTCTGCCAGAAATGCCACATTTCTCCCAAATAGATCACATCTTCTCCAAGAAATACCAGGGTTCCCCCTTCAAATAGGACCTTTTCACCCACTAATACCTCTTTTATCCCCAAAAGAGGACAGTTTCTTCCAGAAATGCCATATTTCTCCCAAACATATCACATCTTCTCCAAGAAATACCACGTTTCCCCCTTCAAATAGGACCTTGTCACCCACAAATACCTCTTTTATCCCCAAAAGAGGACAGTTTCTTCCTGACATGCAACATTTCTCCCAAACATATCACATCTCCTCCAAGAAATACCAGGATTCCTCCTGAAATAGGAACTTTTCTCCCACAAATACCACCCTTCTCCCCCCAAATAGGTCATTTTCTTCCAGACATGCCACATTTCTCCCAAATATATCACATCTTCTCCAAGAAATACCAGGTTTTCCCCTTGAAATAGGACCTTTTCACCCACAAATACCTGTTCTATCCCCAGAAGAGGACAGTTTCTTCCAGAAATGCCACATTTCTCCCAAATATATCACATCTTCTCCAAGAAATACCACGTTTCCCCCTTCAAATAGGACCTTCTCACCCGCAAATACCTCTTTTATCCCCAAAAGAGGACAGTTTTTTCCAGACATGCCACATTTCTCCCAAATAGATCACATCTTCTCCAAGAAATACCAGCTTTCCCCCTTCAAATATGACATTTTCTCCCACAAATACCTCTTTTATCCTCAAAAGAGGACAGTTTCTTCCAGAAATGCCACATTTCTCCCAAATATATCACAACTCCTGCAAGAAATACCAGGTTTCCCTCTTGAATTAGGACCTTTTCTCCATGAAATACCTCTTTTATCCCCAAAAGAGGACAGTTTCTTCCAGAAAGGCCACATTTCTCCCAAACATATCACATCTCCTCCAAGAAATACCAGGATTCCTTTTGAAATAGGACCTTTTCTCCCAAAAGTACCAGCCTTCTCCCCCCAAATAGGACATTTTCTTCCAGACATGCCACATTTCTCCCAAATATATCACCTCTTCTCCAAGAAATACCGGGTTTCCCCCTTCAAATAGGACCTTTTCACCCACACATACCTCTTTTATCCCCAAAAGAGGACATTTTCTTCCAGAAATGCCACATTTCTCCCAAATATATCACATCTTCTCCAAGAAATGCCACGTTTCCCCCTTCAAATAGGACCTTTTCACCCACAAATACCTCTTTTATGCCCAGAAGAGGACAGTTTCTTCCAGAAAGGCCACATTTCTCCCAAATATATATCATCTTCTCCAAGAAATACCAGCTTTCCCCCTTCAAATAGGAACTTTTCACCCACAAATACCTCTTTTATATCCCAAATAGGACAGTTTATTCCAGAAATGCCACATTTCTCCCAAATATATCACATCTTCTCCGAGAAATACCTGGATTCCTCCTGAAATAGGACCTTCTCACCCACAACTACCAGCCTTCTCCCCACAAATTGGACATTTTCTTCCAGAATTGCCTCATTTCTCCCAAATATATCACATCTTCTCCAAGAAATACCTGCTTTCCCCCTTCAAATAGGACCTTTTCTCCCACAAATACCTGTTTTATCCCCAAAATAGGACAGTTTCTTCCAGAAATGCCACATTTCTCCCAAATATATCACATCTTCTCCAAGAAATACCAGGGTTCCCCCTTCAAATAGGACCTTTTCACCCACAAGTACCTGTTTTATCCCCAAAAGAGGACAGTTTCTTCAAGAAATGCCACATTTCTCCCAAATATATCACATCTTCTCCAAGAAATACCAGGTTTCCCCCTTCAAATACGACCTTTTCACCCACAAATACCTCTTTTATCCCCAAAAGAGGACAGTTTCTTCCAGAAATGCCACATTTCTCCCAAATATATCACATCTTCTCCAAGAAATACCGGGGTTCCCCCTTCAAATAGGACCTTTTCACCCACTAATACCTCTTTTATCCCCAAAAGAGGACAGTTTCTTCCAGAAATGCCACATTTCTCCCAAATATATCACATCTACTCCAAGAAATACCACGTTTCCCCCTTCAAATAGGACCTTTTTCCCAAAAAAACCTCTTCTATCCCCAAAATAGGACAGTTTCTCCCAGACATGCCACATTTCTCCCAAATAGATCACATCTTCTCCAAGAAATACCACGTTTCCCCCTTCAAATAGGACCTTGTCACCCACAAATACCTCTTTTATCCCCAAAAGAGGACAGTTTCTTCCAGAAAGGCCACATTTCTCCCAAATATATCACATCTTCTCCAAGAAATACCACATTTCCCCTTCAAATAGGACCTTTTCTCCCACAAATACCTCTTTTATCCCCATAAGAGGACAGTTTCTTCCAGAAAGGCCACATTTCTCCCAAATATATCGCAACTCCTCCAAGAAATACCAGGTTTCCCCCTTGAATTAGGACCTTTTCTCCCTCAAATACCTATTTTATCCCCAAAAGAGGACAGTTTCTTCCAGAAAGGCCACATTTCTCCCAAATATATCACATCTTCTCCAAGAAATACCAGGATTCCTCCTGAAATAGGACCTTCTCACCCACAACTACCAGCCTTCTCCCCCCAAACTGGACATTTTCTTCCAGAACGGCCACATTTCTCCCAAATATATCACCTCTTCCCAAGAAATACCAGGTTTCCCCTTCAAATAGGACCTTTTCACCCACTAATACCTCTTTTATCCCCAAAATAGGTCAGTTTCTTCCAGACATGCCACATTTCTCCCAAATATATCACCTCTTCTCCAAGAAATACCAGGTTTCCCCCCTTCAAATAGGACCTTTTCACCCACAAATACCTGTTCCATCCCCATAAGAGGACAGTTTATTCCAGAAATGCCACATTTCTCCCAAATATATCACATCTTCTCCAAGAAATACCACGTTTCCCCCTTCAAATAGGATCTTTTCACCCACAAATACCTCTTTTATCCCCAAAATAGAACAGTTTCTTCCAGAAATGCCACATTTCTCCCAAATATATCACATATTCTCCAAGAAATGCCACGTTTCCCCCTTCAAATAGGACCTTTTCACCCACAAATACCTCTTTTATCCCCAAAAGAGGACAGTTTCTTCCTGACATGCCACAGTCCACCCAAATATATCACATCTTCTCCAAGAAATACCAGGGTTCCCCCTTCAAATAGGACCTTATCACCCACAAATACCACTTTTATCCCCAAAAGAGGACAGTTTCTTCCAGAAATGCCACATTTCTCCCAAATATATCACCTCTTCTCCAAGAAATACCAGGTTTCCCCCTTCAAATAGGACCTTTTCACCCACTAATACCTCTTTTATCCCCAAAATAGGACAGTTTCTTCCAGACATGCCACATTTCTCCCAAATAGATCACATCTTCTCCAAGAAATACCAGGGTTCCCCCTTCAAATAGGACCTTTTCAACCACAAATACCGCTTTTATCCCCAAAAGAGGACAGTTTCTTCCAGAAATGCCACATTTCTCCCAAATATATCACATCTTCTCCAAGAAATACCAGGTTTCCCCCTTCAAATAGGACCTTTTCACCCACAAATACCTCATTTATCCCCAAAATAGGACAGTTTCTTCCATAAATGCCAGATTTCTCCAAAATATATCACATCTTCTCCAAGAAATACCACGGTTCACCCTTCAAATACAACGTTTTCACCCACTAATACCTCTTTTATCCCCAAAAGAGGACAGTTTCTTCCAGAAAGGCCACATTTCTCCCAAATAGATCACATCTTCTCCAAGAAATACCAGGTTTCCCCCTTCAAATAGGACCTTTTCAACCACAAATACCGCTTTTATCCCCAAAAGAGGACGTTGTCATCCAGAAATGCCACATTTCTCCCAAATATATCACATCTTCTCCAAGAAATACCACGTTTCCCCCTTCAAATAGGACCTTGTCATCCACAAATACCTGTTGTATCCCCAGAAGAGGACAGTTTCTTCCAGAAATGCCACATTTCTCCCAAATATATGACATCTTCTCCAAGAAATACCAGGGTTCCCCCTTCAAATAGGACCTTTTCACCCACTAATACCTGTTTTATCCCCAAAAGAGGACAGTTTCTTCCAGACATGCCACATTTCTCCCAAACATATCACATCTTCTCCAAGAAATACCACGTTTCCCCCTTCAAATAGGACCTTTTCACCCACAAATACCTCTTTTATCCCCAAAACAGGACACTTTCTTCCTGACATGCCACAGTCCACCCAAATATATCACATCTTCTCCAAGAAATACCACGTTTCCCCCTTCAAATAGGACCTTTTCACCCACAAATACCACTTTTATCCCCAAAATAGGACATTTTCTTCCAGAAAAGCCACATTTCTCCCAAATATATCACCTCTTCTCCAAGAAATACCAGGTTTCCCCCTTCAAATAGGACCTTTTCACCCACTAATACCTCTTTTATCCCCAAAATAGGACAGTTTCTTCCATAAAGGCCAGATTTCTCCAAAATATATCACATCTTCTTCAAGAAATACCACGGTTCACCCTTCAAATACAATGTTTTCACCCAGAAATACCTCTTTTATCCCCAAAAGAGGACAGTTTCTTCCAGAAAGGCCACATTTCTCCCAAATAGATCACATCTTCTCCAAGAAATACCAGGTTTCCCCCTTCAAATAGGACCTTTTCACCCACAAGTAGCTGTTTTATCCCCAAAAGAGGACATTTTCTTCCAGAAATGCCACATTTATCCCAAATATATCACATCTTCTCCTAGAAATACCAGGTTTTCCCCTGGAAATAGGACCTTTTCACCCTCAAATACCTGTTCTATCAACAGAAGAGGACAGTTTCTTCCAGAAATGCCGCATTTCTCCCAAATATATCACATCTTCTCCAAGAAATACCACGTTTCCCCCTTCAAACAGGACCTTTTCCACAAAAAAACCTCTTTTATCCCCAAAAGAGGACAGTTTCTTCCAGGAATGCCAGATTTCTCCCAAATATATCACATCTTCTCCAAGAAATACCACGTTTCCCCCTTCAAATAGGACCTTCTCACCCGCAAATACCTCTTTTATCCCCAAAAGAGGACAGTTTTTTCCAGACATGCCACATTTCTCCCAAATAGATCACATCTTCTCCAAGAAATACCAGCTTTCCCCCTTCAAATATGACATTTTCTCCCACAAATACCTGTTTTATCCCCAAAAGAGGACAGTTTCTTCCAGAAATGCCACATTTCTCCCAAATATATCACAACTCCTGCAAGAAATACCAGGTTTCCCTCTTGAATTAGGACTTTTTCTCCATGAAATACCTCTTTTATCCCCAAAAGAGGACAGTTTCTTCCAGAAATGCCACATTTCTCCCAAATATATCACATCTTCTCCAAGAAATGCCAGGATTCCTCCTGAAAGAGGACCTTCTCACCGAAAACTACCAGCCTTCTCCCCCCAAACTGGACATTTTCTTCCAGAAAGGCCACATTTCTCCCAAATATATCACCTCTTCTCCAAGAAATACCTGGTTTCCCCCTTCAAATAGGACCTTTTCACCCACAAATACCTCTTTTATCCCCAAAATAGGACAGTTTCTTCCAGACATGCCACATTTCTCCCCAATATATCACCTCTTCTCCAAGAAATACCAGGTTTCCCCCTTCAAATAGGACCTTTTCACCCACAAATACCTGTTTTATCCCCAAAAGAGGACATTTTCTTCCAGAAATGCCACATTTCTCCCAAATATATCACATCTTCTCCAAGAAATACCAGGGTTCCCCCTGGAAATAGGACCTTTTCACCCACAAATACCTGTTTTATCCCCAAAAGAGGACAGTTTCTTCCAGAAATGCCACATTTCTCCCAAATATATCACATCTTCTCCAAGAAATACCAGGTTTCCAACTTCAAATAGGACCTTTTCACACACAAATACCTCTTTTATCCCCAAAAGAGGACAGTTTCTTCCAGAAATGCCAGATTTCTCCAAAACATATCACCTCTTCTCCAAGAAATGCCAGGTTTCCCCCTTCAAATACAACGTTTTCACCCACAAATACCTGTTCTATCCCCAAAAGAGGACAGTTTCTTCCAGAAAGGCCACATTTCTCCCAAATATATCACATCTTCTCCGAGAAATACCAGCTTTCCCCCTTCAAATAGGACCTTTTCACCCACAAGTACCTGTTTTATCCCCAAAAGAGGACAGTTTCTTCAATAAATGCCACATTTCTCCCAAATATATCACATCTTCTCCAAGAAATACCACGTTTCCCCCTTCAAATAGGACCTTGTCATCCACAAATACCTGTTGTATCCCCATAAGAGGACAGTTTCTTCCAGAAATGCCACATTTCTCCCAAATATATCACATCTTCTCCAAGAAATACCATGTTTCCCCCTTCAAATAGGACCTTTTCACCCACTAATACCTCTTTTATCCCCAAAAGAGGACAGTTTCTTCCAGAAATGCCACATTTCTCCCAAACATATCACATCTTCTCCAAGAAATACCACGTTTCCCCCTTCAAATAGGACCTTGTCACCCACAAATACCTCTTTTATCCCCAAAAGAGGACAGTTTCTTCCAGACATGCAACATTTCTCCCAAACATATCACATCTCCTCCAAGAAATACCAGGATTCCTCCTGAAATAGGAACTTTTCTCCCACAAATACCACCCTTCTCCCCCCAAATAGGACATTTTCATCCAGACATGCCACATTTCTCCCAAATATATCACATTTTCTCCAAGAAATACCAGGTTTTCCCCTTGAAATAGGACCTTTTCACCCACAAATACCTGTTGTATCCCCATAAGAGGACAGTTTCTTCCAGAAATGCCACATTTCTCCCAAATAGATCACATCTTCTCCAAGAAATACCACGTTTCCCCCTTCAAATAGGACCTTCTCACCCACAAATACCTCTTTTATCCCCAAAAGAGGACAGTTTTTTCCAGACATGCCACATTTCTCCCAAATAGATCACATCTTCTCCAAGAAATACCAGGGTTCCCCCTTCAAATAGGACCTTTTCAACCACAAATACCTCTTTTATCCCCAAAAGAGGACAGTTTCTTCCAGAAATGCCACATTTCTCCCAAATAGATCACATCTTCTCCAAGAAATACCAGGTTTCCCCCTTTAAATAGGACCTTTTCTCCCACAAATACCTGTTTTATCCCCAAAAGAGGACAGTTTCTTCCAGAAAGGCCACATTTCTCCCAAATATATCACATCTTCTCCAAGAAATACCAGGTTTCCCCCTTCAAATAGGACCTTTTCACCCACAAGTGCATGTTTTGTCCCCAAAAGAGGACAGTTTCTTCCAGAAAGGCCACATTTCTCCCAAATAGATCACATCTTCTCCAAGAAATACCAGGTTTCCCTCTTCAAATAGGACCTTTTCACCCACAAATACCTGTTTTATCCCCAAAAGAGGACAGTTTCTTCCAGAAATGCCACATTTCTCCCAAATATATCACATCTCCAAGAAATACCAGGTTTCCTCCCGAAATAGGACCTTGTCACCCACAGATTCCTGTTTTATCCCTTTGTTCCGAGCGACTTTTCGTTTTGGAGTGTTTATCCGATGCTACACTTCAGCATTCTGTGACGAATAAAATAGAAGAGAAAAGCCCCACTAATAAGGCTGCTAGAAGGTCCAGTAGCCACACACATTGTGATTTCAGGGAGGACGTTCCAGAAAGTCGAGAGTTGTGGCTTCTTTCCTGCGGAGAAAAATACCCCTGTTTTCAGGCAATGCTGGACGCTGAATTCGCACCATCTCGGCATTTCTATACCGCTCCTTCGCTCTCGTGGCTCGAAAGCGGCACTCGCGCTGAACCGCTCCGGAGAGTCTGCAGTTGCTGTCCGGTCCATCGCGGTTCTGCCCGAGTGCCGCTTGCAGCCTTCATCAGCGCTCTCGTTTCTCTCGGATGCCGGGAAAGAGCGACTTCAGCCGGATGCTTTGCTCCGACGAGTGAGCGGCTTCTTCTGCGCACATCGCAATGGAGCGCTTTTGACTTCTCCATGTGTCCATGCAGAATGCACTACGCTTCTCTCTCATTCTTATCCCTATTTCCGAGCGACATTTCGTTTTGGAGTGTTTATCCGATGCTACACTTCAGCATTCTGTGACGAATAGAGTAGAAGTGGAAACCACACTAATAAGGCAGCTAGAAGTTCGAGGAGCGACACACGTAGTGCTTTCGGGGAGGACGTTCCAGAAAGTCGAGAGTTGTGGCTTCTTTCCTGCGGAGAAAAAACCCCCTGTTTTCAGGCAATGCTGGACGCTGAATTCGCTCCTTCTCGGCATTTCAATACCGCTCCTTCTCTCTCGTGGCTCGAAAGCGGCACTCGCGCTGAACCGCTCCGGAGAGTCTGCAGTTGCTGTCCGGTCCATCGCGGTTCTGCCCGAGTGCCGCTTGCAGCCTTCAGCAGCGCTCTCGTTTCTCTCGGATGCCGGGAAAGAGCGACTTCAGCCGGACGCTTTGCTCCGACGAGTGAGCGGCTTCTTCTGCGCACATCGCAATGGAGAGCTTCTGACTTCTCCATGTGTCCATGCAGAATGCACTACGCTTCTCTCTCATTCTTATCCCTTTTTCCGAGCGACATTTCGTTTTGGAGTGTTTATCCGATGCTACACTTCAGCATTCTGTGACGAATAGAGTAGAAGAGAAAAGCCCCACTAATAAGGCAGCTAGAAGTTCGAGGAGCAACGCACGTAGTGCTTTCGGGGAGGACGTTCCAGAAAGTCGAGAGTTGTGGCTTGTTTCCTGCGGAGAAAAAACCCACTGTTTTCAGGCAATGCAGTAGGCTGAATTCGCTCCTTCTCGGCATAGGAATGCCGCTCCTCCTCTCTCGTGGCTCGAAAGCGGCATTTGCGCTGAACCACACCGGACAGTCTGCAGTTGCAGACTACTGAATAGCCTGAAAACAGGGGGACAGAAAACTGTCCCCTGAAAACTGGACCGGACAGCAACTGCAGACTCTCCGGAGCGTTTCAGCGCGAGTGCCGCTTTCGAGACACGAGAGCGAAGGAGCGGTATTGAAATGCCGAGAAGGAGCGAATTCAGCGTCCAGCATTGCCTGAAAACAGGGGGTTTTTTCTCCGCAGGAAAGAAGCCACAACTCTCGACTTTCTGCAACGTCCTCCCTGAAAGCACAATGTGTGTGGCTACTGGACCTTCTAGCAGCCTTATTAGTGGGGCTTTTCTCTTCTACTCTATTCGTCACAGAATGCTGAAGTGTAGCATCGGATAAACACTCCAAAACGAAATGTCGCTCGGAAAAAGGGATAAGAATGAGAGAGAAGCGTAGTGCATTCTGCATGGACAGAAGGAGAAGTCAGAAGCTCTCCATTGCGATGTGCGCAGAAGAAGCCGCTCACTCGTCGGAGCAAAGCATCCGGCTGAAGTCGCTCTTTCCCGGCATCCGAGAGAAACGAGAGCGCTGCTGAAGGCTGCAAGCGGCACTCGGGCAGAACCGCGATGGACCGGACAGCAACTGCAGACTCTCCGGAGCGGTTCAGCGCGAGTGCCGGTTTCGAGCCACGAGAGCGAAGGAGCGGTATTGAAATGCCGAGAAGATGCGAATTCAGCGTCCAGCATTGCCTGAAAACAGGGGTTTTTTTCTCCGCAGGAAAGAAGCCACAACTCTCGACTTTCTGCAACGTCCTCCCTGAAAGCAAAACGTCTGTGGCTTCTGGAGCTTCTAGCTGCCTTATTAGTGGGGCTTTTCTCTTCTACTCTATTCGTCACAGAATGCTGAAGTGTAGCATCGGATAAACACTCCAAAACGAAATGTCGCTCGGAACAAAGGGATAAGAATGAGAGAGAAGCGTAGTGCATTCTGCATGGACACATGGAGAAGTCAAAAGCGCTCCATTGCGATGTGCGCAGAAGAAGCCGCTCACTCGTCGGAGCAAAGCATCCGGCTGAAGTCGCTCTTTCCCGGCATCCGAGAGAAACGAGAGCGCTGCTGAAGGCTGCAAGCGGCACTCGGGCAGAACCGCGATGGACCGGACAGCAACTGCAGACTCTCCGGAGCGGTTCAGCGCGAGTGCCGCTTTCGAGCCACGAGAGCGAAGGAGCGGTATTGAAATGCCGAGAAGGAGAGAATTCAGCGTCCTGCATTGCCTGAAAACAGGGGGTTTTTTCTCCGCAGGAAAGAAGCCACAACTCTCGACTTTCTGGAACGTCCTCCCTGAAAGCACTACGTGTGTCGCTCCTCGAACTTCTAGCTGCCTTATTAGTGTGGTTTCCACTTCTACTCTATTCGTCACAGAATGCTGAAGTGTAGCATCGGATAAACACTCCAAAACGAAATGTCGCTCGGAAAAAGGGATAAGAATGAGAGAGAAGCGTAGTGCATTCTGCATGGACAGAAGGAGAAGTCAGAAGCGCTCCATTGCGATGTGCGCAGAAGAAGCCGCTCACTCGTCGGAGCAAAGCATCCGGCTGAAGTCGCTCTTTCCCGGCATCCGAGAGAAACGAGAGCGCTGCTGAAGGCTGCAAGCGGCACTCGGGCAGAACCGCGATGGACCGGACAGCAACTGCAGACTCACCGGAGCGGTTCAGAGCGAGTGCCGCTTTCGAGCCACGAGAGCGAAGGAGCGGCATTCCTATGCCGAGAACGAGCGAATTCAGCCTACTGCATTGCCTGAAAACAGGGGGTTTTTTCTCCGCAGGAAACAAGCCACAACTCTCGACTTTCTGCAACGTCCTCCCTGAAAGCACAACGTGAGTGGCTTCTGGAGCTTCTAGCTGCCTTATTAGTGGGGCTTTTCTCTTCTATTTTATTCGTCACAGAATGCTGAAGTGTAGCATCGGATAAACACTCAAAAAAGAAAAGTCGCTCGGAACAAAGGGATAAAAAAGGTATTAGTGGGTGACAGGGTCCTATTTCAGGAGGAAACCTGGTATTTCTTGGAGATGTGATACAATTGGGAGAAATGTGGCATTTCTGGAAGAATCTGCCCTATTTTGGGGATAAAAGAGGTATTTGTGGGTGAAAAGGTCCTATTTGAAGGGGGAAACCTGGTATTTCTTGGAGAAGATGTGATATATTTGGGAGAAATGTGGCCTTTCTGGAAGAAACTATCCTCTTTTGGGGATAAAAGAGATATTGGTGGGAGAAAAGGTCCTATTTGAAGGGGGAAACGTGGTATTTCTTGGAGAAGATGTGATATATTTGGGAGAAATGTGGCATTCCTGGAAGAAACTGTCCTCTTTTGGGGATAAAAGAGGTTTTTTTGGGGAAAAGGTCCTATTTGAAGGGGGAAACGTGGTATTTCTTGGAGAAGATGTGATATATTTGGGAGAAATGTGGCATTTCTGGAAGAAACTGTCCTCTTATGTGGATAGAAAAGGTATTTGTGGGTGAAAAGGTCCTATTTGAAGGGGGAAACATGGTATTTCTTGGAGAAGATGTGATATATTTGGGAGAAATGTGGCATGTCTGGAAGAAAATGTCCTATTTGGGGGGAGAAGGGTGGTATTCGAGGGAGAAAAGTTCCTATTTCTGGAGGAATCCTGGTATTTCTTGGAGAAGATGTGATCTATTTGGGAGAAATGTGGCATTTCTGGAAGAAACTGTCCTCTTTTGGGGATAAAACAGGTATTTGTGGGTGAAAAGGTCCTATTTGAAGGGGGAAACCTGGTATTTCTTGGAGAAGATGTGATATATTTGGGAGAAATGTGGCATGTCTGGAAAAAACTGTCCTATTTTGGGGATAAAAGTGGTATTTGTGGGTGAAAAGGACCTATTTGAAGGGGGAAACCTGGTATTTCTTGGAGATGTGATACGTTTGGGAGAAATATGGCATTTCTGGAAGAAAGTGACCTGTTTTGGGGATAAAACAGGTATTTGTGGGAGAAAAGGTCCTATTTGAAGGGGGAAACCTGGTATTTCTTGGAGAAGATGTGATATATTTGGGAGAAATGTGGCATTTCTGGAAGAAAATGTCCTCTTTTGGGGATAAAAGAGGTATTTCATGGAGAAAAGGTCCTATTTGAAGGGGGAAACCTGGTATTTCTTGGAGAAGATGTGATATGTTAGGGAGAAATGTGGCATTTCTGGAAGAAACTGTCCTAATTGGGGGATAAAAGAGGTATTTGTGGGAGAAAAGGTCCTATTTGAAGGGAGAAACCTGGTATTTCTTGGAGAAGATGTGAACTATTTTGGGGAATTGTGGCATGTCCGGAAGAAACTTTCCTATTTGAGGGATAAAGAGGTATTTGTGGGAGAAAAGGTCGTATCTGAAGGGGGAAACCTGGTATTTCTTGGAGAAGATGTGATATATTTGGGAGAAATGTGGCATGTCTGGAAGAAACTGCCCTATTTTGGGGATAAAAGTGGTATTTGTGGGTGATAAGGTCCTATTTGAAGGGGGAAACCTGGTATTTCTTGGAGAAGATGTGATATATTTGGGAGAAATGTGGCATGTCTGGAAGAAACTGTCCTCTTTTGGGGATAAAACAGGTATTTGTGGCTGAAAAGGTCCTATTTGAAGGGGGAAACGTGGTATTTCTTGGAGAAGATGTGATCTATTTGGGAGAAATGTGGCATTTCTGGAAGAAACTGTCCTCCTTTGGGGATAAAAGAGGTATTTGTGGGTGAAAAGGTCCTATTTGAAGGGGGAAACCTGGTATTTCTTGGAGAAGATGTGATCTATTTGGGAGAAATGTGGCATTTCTGGAAGAAAATGTCCAATTTGGGGGGAGAAGGCTGGTAGTTTTCGGGGAGAAGGTCCTATTTCAGGAGGAATCCAGGTATTTCTTGGAGAAGATGTGATATATTTTGGAGAAATGTGGCCTTTCAGGAAGAAAATGTCCAATTTGGGGGGAGAAGGCTTGTAGTTGTGGGTGAGAAGGTCTTATTTCAGGAGGAATCCTGGCATTTCTTGGAGAAGATGTGATATATTTGGGAGAAATGTGGCATTTCTGGAAGAAACTGTCCTCTTTTGGGGATAAAAGAGGTATTAGTGGTTGAAAAGGTCCTATTTGAAGGGGGAAACCTGGTATTTCTTGGAGAGGATGTGATATATTTGGGAGAAATCTGGCATGTCAGGAAGAAACTGTCCTCTTTTGGGGATAAAAGAGGTATTTGTGGGTGAGAAGGTCCTATTTGAAGGGGGAAACGTGGTATTTCTTGGAGAAGATGTGGTATATTTGGGAGAAACGTGGCATGTCTGGAAGAAACTGTCCTATTTGGGAGATAAAACAGGTATTTGTGGGAGAAAAGGTCCTATTTGAAGGGGGAAACCTGGTATTTCTTGGAGAAGATGTGATATATTTGGGAGAAATCTGGCATTCCTTGAAGAAACTGTCCTCTTTTGGGGATAAAAGAGGTATTTGTGGGTGAGAAGGTCCTATTTGAAGGGGGAAACGTGGTATTTCTTGGAGAAGATGTGATATATTTGGGAGAAATGTGGCAAGTCTGGAAGAAAATGTCGTATTTGGGGGGAGAAGGGTGGTATTTGTGGGAGAAAAGTTCCTATTTCAGGAGGAATCCTGGTATTTCTTGGAGGAGATGTGATATGTTTGGGAGAAATGTGCCATTTCTGGAAGAAACTGTCCTCTTTTGGGGATAAAACAGATATTTGTGGGTGAAAAGGTCCTATTTGAAGGGGGAACCCTGGTATTTCTTGGAGAAGATGTGATATATTTGGGAGAAATGTGGCATGTCTGGAAGAAACTGTCGTATTTTGGGGATCAAAGAGGTATTTATGGGTGAAAAGGTCCTATTTGAAGGGGGAAACCTGGTATTTCTTGGAGAAGATGTGATATATTTCGGAGAAATGTGGCATTTCTGGAAGAAAGTGTCCTGTTTTGGGGATAAAACAGGTATTTGTGGGAGAAAAGGTCCTATTTGAAGGGGGAAACGTGGTATTTCATGGAGAAGATGTGATATATTTGGGAGAAATATGGCATTTCTGGAAGAAACTGTCCTCTTTTGGGGATAAAACAGGTATTTGTGGGTGAAAAGGTCCTATTTGAAGGGGGAACCCTGGTATTTCTTGGAGAAGATGTGATATATTTGGGAGAAATGTGGCATTTCTGGAATAAACTGTCCTGTTTTGGGGAGAAGCCTGCTATTAGTGGGTGAAAAGGTCCTATTTGAAGGGGGAAAGCTGGTATTTCTTGGAGAAGATGTGATATATTTGGGAGAAATGTGGCATTTCTGGAAGAAACTGTCCTATTTGGGGGATAAAACAGGTATTTGTGGGTGAAATGGTCCTATTTGAAGGGGGAAACCTGGTATTTCTTGGAGAAGATGTGATATGTTTGGGAGAAATGTGGCATTTCTGGAAGAAACTGTCCTATTTGGGGGGAGAAGGCTGGTATTTGAGGGTGAAAAGGTCCTATTTGAAGGGGGAAACGTGGTATTTCTTGGAGAAGATGTGATATATTTGGGAGAAATGTGGCATGTCTGGAAGAAACTGTCCTATTTGAGGGAAATAGAGGTATTTGTGGGTGAAAAGGTCCTATTTGAAGGGGGAAAGCTGGTATTTCTTGGAGAAGATTTGATCAATTTGGGAGAAATGTGGCATTTCTGGAAGAAACTGTCCTCTTTTGGGGGATAAAAGAATTTTTTGTGGTTGAAAAGGTCCTATTTGAAGGGGGAAACCTGGTATTTCTTGGAGAAGATGTGATATGTTTGGGAGAAATGTGGCCTTTCTGGAAGAAACTGTCCTATTTTGGGGATAAAAGTGGTATTTGTGGGTGATAAGGTCCTATTTGAAGGGGGAAAGCTGGTATTTCTTGGAGAAGATGTGATATATTTGGGAGAAATGTGGCATGTCAGGAAGAAACTGTCCTCTTTTGGGGATAAAAGAGGTATTTGTGGGTGAAAAGGTCCTATTTGAAGGGGGAAACGTGGTATTTCTTGGAGAAGATGTGGTATATTTGGGAGAAATGTGGCATGTCTGGAAGAAACTGTCCTATTTGGGGGATAAAACAGGTATTTGTGGGAGAAAAGGTCCTATTTGAAGGGGGAAACGTGGTATTTCTTGGAGAAGATGTGATATATTTGGGAGAAATCTGGCATTCCTGGAAGAAACTGTCCTCTTTTGGGGATAAAAGAGGTATTTGTGGGTGAGAAGGTCCTATTTGAAGGGGGAAACGTGGTATTTCTTGGAGAAGATGTGATATATTTGGGAGAAATCTGGCCTTTCTGGCAGAAACTGTCCTCTTTTGGGGATAAAAGAGGTATTTGTGGGAGAAAAGTTCCTATCTGAAGGGGGAAACCTGGTATTTCTTGGAGAAGATGTGATATGTTTGGGAGAAATGTGGCATTTCTGGAAGAAACTGTCCTATTTGGGGGGAGAAGGCTGGTATTTGAGGGTGAAAAGGTCCTATTTGAAGGGGGAAACCTGGTATTTCTTGGAGAAGATGTGATATATTTGGGAGAAATGTGGCATTTCTGGAAGAAACTGTCCTCTTTTGGGGATAAAAGAGGTATTAGTGGGTGAAAAGGTCCTCTTTCAAGGGGGAAACCTGGTATTTCTTGGAGAAGATGTGATCTATTTGGGAGAAATGTGGCATTTCTGGAAGAAACTGTCCTCTTATGGGGATAAAACAGGTATTTGTGGGAGAAAAGGTCCTATCTGAAGGGGGAAACGTGGTATTTCTTGGAGAAGATGTGATCTATTTGGGAGAAATGTGGCCTTTCTGGAAGAAAATGTCCAATTTGGGGGGAGAAGGCTGGTATTTTTCGGTGAGAAGGTCCTATTTCAGGAGGAATCCTGGTATTTCTTGGAGAAGATGTGATCTATTTGGGAGAAATGTGGCATTTCTGGAAGAAAATGTCCAATTTGGGGGGAGAAGGCTGGTAGTTTTGGGTGAGAAGGTCCTATTTCAGGAGGAATCCTGGCATTTCTTGGAGAAGATGTGATATATTTGGGAGAAATGTGGCCTTTCCGGAAGAAACTGTCCTCTTTTGGGGATAAAAGAGGTATTTGTGGGTGAGAAGGTCCTATTTGAAGGGGGAAACCTGGTATTTCTTGGAGAAGATGTGATATATTTGGGAGAAATCTGGCATTCCTGGAAGAAACTGTCCTCTTTTGGGGATAAAAGAGGTATTTGTGGGTGAGAAGGTCCTATTTGAAGGGGGAAACGTGGTATTTCTTGGAGAAGATGTGATATATTTGGGAGAAATCTGGCCTTTCTGGCAGAAACTGTCCTCTTTTGGGAATAAAAGAGGTATTTGTGGGAGAAAAGTTCCTATTTCAGGAGGAATCCTGGTATTTCTTGGAGGAGATGTGATATGTTTGGGAGAAATGTGGCATTTCTGGAAGAAACTGTCCTCTTTTGGGGATAAAACAGGTATTTGTGGGTGAAAAGGTCCTATTTGAAGGGGGAAACGTGGTATTTCTTGGAGAAGATGTGATCTATTTGGGAGAAATGTGGCATTTCTGGAATAAACTGTCCTGTTTTGGGGAGAAGCCTGCTATTAGTGGGTGAAAAGGTCCTATTTGAAGGGGGAAAGCTGGTATTTCTTGGAGAAGATGTGATCTATTTGGGAGAAATGTGGCATTTCTGGAAGAAACTGTCCTATTTTGGGGATAAAAGAGGTATTTGTGGGTGAAATGGTCCTATTTGAAGTGGGAAAGCTGGTATTTCTTGGAGAAGATGTGATATGTTTTGGAGAAATGTGGCATTTCTGGAAGAAACTGTCCTATTTGGGGGGAGAAGGCTGGTATTTGAGGGTGAAAAGGTCCTATTTGAAGGGGGAAACCTGGTATTTCTTGGAGAAGATGTGATATGTTTGGGAGAAATGTGGCATTTCTGGAAGAAACTGTCCTGTTTTGGGGATAAAACAGGTATTTGTGGGAGAAAAGGTCCTATTTGAAGGGGGAAACGTGGTATTTCATGGAGAAGATGTGATATATTTGGGAGAAATATGGCATTTCTGGAAGAAACTGTCCTCTTTTGGGGATAAAAGAGGTATTTGTGGGTGAAAAGGTCCTATTTGAAGGGGGAACCCTGGTATTTCTTGGAGAAGATGTGATATGTTTGGGAGAAATGTGGCATTTCTGGAAGAAACTGTCCTATTTGGGGGGAGAAGGCTGGTATTTGAGGGTGAAAAGGTCCTATTTGAAGGGGGAAACCTGGTATTTCTTGGAGAAGATGTGATCTATTTGGGAGAAATGTGGCATTTCTGGAAGAAACTGTCCTGTTTTGGGGATAAAACAGGTATTTGTGGGAGAAAAGGTCCTATTTGAAGGGGGAAACGTGGTATTTCATGGAGAAGATGTGATATATTTGGGAGAAATGTGGCATTTCTGGAATAAACTGTCCTATTTTGGGGAGAAGCCTGCTATTAGTGGGTGAAAAGGTCCTATTTGAAGGGGGAAAGCTGGTATTTCTTGGAGAAGATGTGATCTATTTGGGAGAAATGTGGCATTTCTGGAAGAAACTGTCCTATTTTGGGGATAAAAGAGGTATTTGTGGGTGAAATGGTCCTATTTGAAGTGGGAAAGCTGTTATTTCTTGGAGAAGATGTGATATGTTTGGGAGAAATGTGGCATTTCTGGAAGAAACTGTCCTATTTGGGGGGAGAAGGCTGGTATTTGAGGGTGAAAAGGTCCTATTTGAAGGGGGAAACCTGGTATTTCTTGGAGAAGATGTGATATGTTTGGGAGAAATGTGGCATTTCTGGAAGAAACTGTCCTATTTGAGGGAAAAAGAGGTATTTGTGGGTGAAAAGGTCCTATTTGAAGGGGGAAAGCTGGTATTTCTTGGAGAAGATGTGATTTATTTGGGAGAAATGTGGCATTTCTGGAAGAAACTGTCCTCTTTTGGGGGATAAAAGAATCTTTTGTGGGTGAAAAGGTCCTATTTGAAGGGGGAAACCTGGTATTTCTTGGAGAAGATGTGATATGTTTGGGAGAAATGTGGCCTTTCTGGCAGAAACTGTCCTATTTTGGGGATAAAAGTGGTATTTGTGGGTTATAAGGTCCTATTTGAAGGGGGAAACCTGGTATTTCTTGGAGAAGATGTGATATATTTGGGAGAAATGTGGCATGTCAGGAAGAAACTGTCCTCTTTTGGGGATAAAAGAGGTATTTGTGGGTGATAAGGTCCTATTTGAAGGGGGAAACGTGGTATTTCTTGGAGAAGATGTGGTATATTTGGGAGAAATGTGGCATGTCTGGAAGAAACTGTCCTATTTGGGGGATAAAAGAGGTATTTGTGGGAGAAAAGGTCCTATTTGAAGGGGGAAACGTGGTATTTCTTGGAGAAGATGTGATATATTTGGGAGAAATGTGGCATGTCTGGAAGAAACTGTCCTCTTTTGGGGATAAAAGAGGTATTTGTGGGTGAGAAGGACCTATTTGAAGGGGGAAAGCTGGTATTTCTTGGAGAAGATGTGATATATTTGGGAGAAATGTGGCATGTCTGGAAGAAATTGTCCTATATGGGGGGAGAAGGGTGGTATTTGTGGGAGAAAAGTTCCTATTTCAGGAGGAATCCTGGTATTTCTTGGAGGAGATGTGATATGTTTGGGAGAAATGTGGCATTTCTGGCAGAAACTGTCCTCTTTTGGGGATAAAAGAGGTATTTGTGGGTGAAAAGGTCCTATTTGAAGGGGGAAACGTGGTATTTCTTGGAGAAGATGTGATATATTTGGGAGAAATGTGGCATGTCTGGAAGAAACTGTCCTCTTTTGGGGATAAAACAGGTATTTGTGGTTGAAAAGGTCCTATTTGAAGTGGGAACCCTGGTATTTCTTGGAGAAGGTGTGATCTATTTGGGAGAATTGTGGCATTTCTGGAATAAACTGTCCTCTTTTGGGGATAAAAGAGGTATTTGTGGGTGAAAAGGTCCTATTTGAAGGCGGAAGGCTGGTATTTCTTGGAGAAGATGTGATATATTTGGGAGAAATGTGGCATTTCTGGAATAAACTGTCCTATTTGGGGGGAGAAGCCTGCTATTAGTGGGTGAAAAGGTCCTATTTGAAGGGGGAAAGCTGCTATTTCTTGGAGAAGATGTGATATATTTGGGAGAAATGTGGCATTTCTGGAAGAAACTGTCCTCTTTTGGGGATAAAACAGGTATTTGTGGGTGAAATGGTCCTATTTCTACGGGGAAACCTGGTATTTCTTGGAGAAGATGTGATATATTTGGGAGAAATGTGGCATTTCTGGAAGAAACTGTCCTCTTTTGGGGGGAGAAGGCTGGTATTTGAGGGTGAAAAGGTCCTATTTGAAGGGGGAAACCTGGTATTTCTTGGAGAAGATGTGATATATTTGGGAGAAATGTGGCCTTTCTGGAAGAAACTGTCCTATTTGAGGGAAAAAGAGGTATTTGTGGGTGAAAAGGTCCTATTTGAAGGGGGAAACCTGGTATTTCTTGGAGAAGATGTGATATATTTGGGAGAAATGTGGCATGTCAGGAAGAAACTGTCCTCTTTTGGGGGATAAAAGAATTTTTTGTGGGTGAAAAGGTCCTATTTGATGGGGGAAAGCTGGTATTTCGTGGAGAAGATGTGATATGTTTGGGAGAAATGTGGCATTTCTGGAAGAAACTGTCCTCTTTTGGGGATAAAAGTGGTATTTGTGGGTGATAAGGTCCTATTTGAAGGGGGAAACGTGGTATTTCTTGGAGAAGATGTGATATATTTGGGAGAAATGTGGCATGTCAGGAAGAAACTGTCCTCTTTTGGGGATAAAAGAGGTATTTGTGGGTGAAAAGGTTCTATTTGAAGGGGGAAACGTGGTATTTCTTGGAGAAGATGTGATCTATTTGGGAGAAATGTGGCATTTCTGGAAGAAACTGTCCTCTTTTGGGGATAAAAGAGGTATTTGTGGGTGAAAAGGTCCTATTTGAAGGGGGAAAGCTGGTATTTCTTGGAGAAGATGTGATATATTTGGGAGAAATGTGGCATTTCTGGAAGAATCTGTCCTATTTGAGGGATAAAACAGGTATTTGTGGGAGAAAAGGTCCTAATTCAAGGGGGAAACCTAGTATTTCTTGGAGAAGATGTGGTATATTTGGGATAAATGTGGCATTTCTGGAAGAAACTGTCCTCTTTTAGGGATGAAACAGGTATTTGTGGGTGAAAAGGTCCTATTTGAAGGGGGAAAGCTGTTATTTCTTGGAGAAGATGTGATATATTTGGGAGAAATGTGGCATGTCCGGAAGAAACTGTCCTCTTTTGGGGATAAAAGAGGTATTTGTGGTTGAAAAGGTCCTATTTGAAGGGGGAAACCTGGTATTTCTTGGAGAAGATGTGATATATTTGGGAGAAATCTGGCATTTCTGGAAGAAAATGTCCTAACTGGTGTGAGAATGGTGGTATTTGTGGGAGAAAAGGTCATATTTCAGGAAGAATCCTGGTATTTCTTGGAGAAGATGTGATCTATTTGGGAGAAATGTGGCATGTCTGGAAGAATCTGTCCTATTTGGGGATAAATGTGGTATTTGTGGGTGAAAAGTTCCTATTTCAGGAGGAATCCGGGTATTTCTTGGAGGAGATGTGATATGTTTGGGAGAAATGTGGCATTTCTGGAAGAAACTGTCCTCTTTTGGGGATAAAACAGGTATTTGTGGGTGAAAAGGTCCTATTTGAAGGGGGAAACGTGGTATTTCTTGGAGAAGATGTGATATATTTGGGAGAAATGTGGCATGTCTGGAAGAAACTGTCCTCTTTTGGGGATCAAACAGGTATTTGTGGGAGAAAAGGTCCTATTTGAAGGGGGAAACGTGGTATTTCATGGAGAAGATGAGATATATTTTGGAGAAATGTGGCATTTCTGGAATAAACTGTCCTCTTTTGGGGATAAAACAGGTATTTGTGGGAGAAAAGGTCCTATTTGAAGGGGGAAACGTGGTATTTCATGGAGAATATGTGATATATTTGGGAGAAATGTGGCATTTCTGGAAGAAACTGTCCTCCTTTGGGGATAAAAGAGGTATTTGTGGGTGAAAAGGTCCTATTTGAAGGGGGAACCCTGGTATTTCTTGGAGAAAATGTGATATATTTGGGAGAAATCTGGCATTTCTGGAAGAAAATGTACTAACTGGTGTGAGAATGGTGGTATTTGTGGGAGAAAAGGTCATATTTCAGGAAGAATCCTGGTATTTCTTGGAGAAGGTGTGATCTATTTGGGAGAAATGTGGCATGTCTGGAAGAAACTGTCCTCTTTTGGGGATAAAAGAGGTATTTGTGGGTGACAAGGTCCTATTTGAAGGGGTAAAGCTGGTATTTCTTGGAGAAGATGTGATATATTTGGGAGAAATCTGGCATGTCTGGAAGAATCTGTCCTATTTGGGGATAAATGTGGTATTTGTGGGTGAAAAGTTCCTATTTCAGGAGGAATCCTGGTATTTCTTGGAGGAGATGTGATATGTTTGGGGAAATGTGGCATTTCTGGAAGAAACTGTCCTCTTTTGGGGATAAAACAGGTATTTGTGGGTGAAAAGGTCCTATTTGAAGGGGGAAACGTGGTATTTCTTGGAGAAGATGTGATATATTTGGGAGAAATGTGGCATGTCTGGAAGAAACTGTCCTCTTTTGGGGATCAAACAGGTATTTGTGGGTGAAAAGGTCCTATTTGAAGGGGGAAACCTGGTATTTCTTGGAGAAGATGTGATATATTTCGGAGAAATGTGGCATTTCTGGAAGAAAGTGTCCTGTTTTGGGGATAAAACAGGTATTTGTGGGAGAAAAGGTCCTATTTGAAGGGGGAAACGTGGTATTTCATGGAGAAGATGTGATATATTTGGGAGAAATATGGCATTTCTGGAAGAAACTGTCCTCTTTTGGGGATAAAAGAGGTATTTGTGGGTGAAAAGGTCCTATTTGAAGGGGGAACCCTGGTATTTCTTGGAGAAGATGTGATATGTTTGGGAGAAATGTGGCATTTCTGGAAGAAACTGTCCTATTTGGGGGGAGAAGGCTGGTATTTGAGGGTGAAAAGGTCCTATTTGAAGGGGGAAAACTGGTATTTCTTGGAGAAGATGTGATACATTTTGGAGAAATGTGGCATGTCTGGAAGAAACTGTCCTATTTTGGGGATAAAAGAGGTATTTGTGGGTGAAAAGGTCCTATTTGAAGTTGGACACCTGGTATTTCTTGGAGAAGAGGTGATATATTTGGGAGAAATGTGGCCTTTCTGGAAGAAAATGTCCTCTTTTGGGGGATAAAAGAATTTTTTGTGGGTGAAAAGGTCCTATTTGAAGGGGGAAACCTGGTATTTCTTGGAGAAGATGTGATATGTTTGGGAGAAATGTGGCCTTTCTGGCAGAAACTGTCCTATTTTGGGGATAAAAGTGGTATTTGTGGGTGATAAGGTCCTATTTGAAGGGGGAAAGCTGGTATTTCTTGGAGAAGATGTGATCTATTTGGGAGAAATGTGGCATGTCAGGAAGAAACTGTCCTCTTTTGTGGATAAAAGAATTTTTTGTGGGTGAAAAGGTCCTATTTGAAGGGGGAAACGTGGTATTTCTTGGAGATGATGTGGTATATTTGGGAGAAATGTGGCATGTCTGGAAGAAACTGTCCTATTTGGGGGATAAAACAGGTATTTGTGGGAGAAAAGGTCCTATTTGAAGGGGGAAACCTGGTATTTCTTGGAGAAGATGTGATATATTTGGGAGAAATCTGGCATTCCTGGAAGAAACTGTCCTCTTTTGGGGATAAAAGAGGTATTTGTGGGTGAGAAGGTCCTATTTGAAGGGGGAAACGTGGTATTTCTTGGAGAAGATGTGATATATTTGGGAGAAATCTGGCCTTTCTGGCAGAAACTGTCCTCTTTTGGGAATAAAAGAGGTATTTGTGGGAGAAAAGTTCCTATTTCAGGAGGAATCCTGGTATTTCTTGGAGGAGATGTGATATGTTTGGGAGAAATGTGGCATTTCTGGAAGAAACTGTCCTCTTTTGGGGATAAAACAGGTATTTGTGGGTGAAAAGGTCCTATTTGAAGGGGGAAACGTGGTATTTCTTGGAGAAGATGTGATCTATTTGGGAGAAATGTGGCATTTCTGGAATAAACTGTCCTGTTTTGGGGAGAAGCCTGCTATTAGTGGGTGAAAAGGTCCTATTTGAAGGGGGAAAGCTGGTATTTCTTGGAGAAGATGTGATATATTTGGGAGAAATGTGGCATTTCTGGAAGAAACTGTCCTATTTGGGGGATAAAACAGGTATTTGTGGGTGAAATGGTCCTATTTGAAGGGGGAAACCTGGTATTTCTTGGAGAAGATGTGATATGTTTGGGAGAAATGTGGCATTTCTGGAAGAAACTGTCCTCTTTTGGGGATAAAACAGGTATTTGTGGGTGAAAAGGTCCTATTTGAAGGGGGAACCCTGGTATTTCTTGGAGAAGATGTGATATATTTGGGAGAAATGTGGCATTTCTGGAATAAACTGTCCTGTTTTGGGGAGAAGCCTGCTATTAGTGGGTGAAAAGGTCCTATTTGAAGGGGGAAAGCTGGTATTTCTTGGAGAAGATGTGATCTATTTGGGAGAAATGTGGCATTTCTGGAAGAAACTGTCCTATTTGGGGGATAAAACAGGTATTTGTGGGTGAAATGGTCCTATTTGAAGGGGGAATCCTGGTATTTCTTGGAGAAGATGTGATATGTTTGGGAGAAATGTGGCATTTCTGGAAGAAACTGTCCTATTTGGGGGGAGAAGGCTGGTATTTGAGGGTGAAAAGTTCCTATTTGAAGGGGGAAACGTGGTATTTCTTGGAGAAGATGTGATATATTTGGGAGAAATGTGGCATGTCTGGAAGAAACTGTCCTATTTGGGGGGAGAAGGCTGGTATTTGTGGGTGAAAAGGTCCTATTTGAAGGGGGAGAGCTGGTATTTCTTGGAGAAGATGTGATCTATTTGGGAGAAATGTGGCATTTCTGGAAGAAACTGTCCTCTTTTGGGGGATAAAAGAATTTTTTGTGGGTGAAAAGGTCCTATTTGAAGGGGGAAACCTGGTATTTCTTGGAGAAGATGTGATATGTTTGGGAGAAATGTGGCATTTCTGGAAGAAACTGTCCTATTTTGGGGATAAAAGTGGTATTTGTGGGTGAAAAGGTCCTATTTGAAGGGGGAAACCTGGTATTTCTTGGAGAAGATGTGATATATTTGGGAGAAATGTGGCATGTCAGGAAGAAACTGTCCTCTTTTGGGGATAAAAGAGGTATTTGTGGGTGAAAAGGTCCTATTTGAAGGGGGAAACGTGGTATTTCTTGGAGAAGATGTGGTATATTTGGGAGAAATGTGGCATGTCTGGAAGAAACTGTCCTATTTGGGGGATAAAACAGGTATTTGTGGGAGAAAAGGTCCTATTTGAAGGGGGAAACGTGGTATTTCTTGGAGAAGATGTGATATATTTGGGAGAAATCTGGCATTCCTGGAAGAAACTGTCCTCTTTTGGGGATAAAAGAGGTATTTGTGGGGGAGAAGGTCCTATTTGAAGGGGGAAAGCTGGTATTTCTTGGAGAAGATGTGATATATTTGGGAGAAATGTGGCATTTCTGGAAGAAACTGTCCTCTTTTGGGGATCAAACAGGTATTTGTGGGTGAAAAGGTCCTATTTGAAGGGGGAAACCTGGTATTTCTTGGAGAAGATGTGATATATTTGGGAGAAATGTGGCATTTCTGGAAGAAAGTGTCCTGTTTTGGGGATAAAACAGGTATTTGAGGGAGAAAAGGTCCTACTTGAAGGGGGAAAGCTGGTATTTCATGGAGAAGATGTGATATATTTGGGAGAAATGTGGCATTTCTGGAAGAAACTGTCGTCCTTTGGGGATAAAAGAGGTATTTGTGGGTGAAAAGGTCCTATTTGAAGGGGGAACCCTGGTATTTCTTGGAGAAGATGTGATATATTTGGGAGAAATGTGGCATTTCTGGAATAAACTGTCCTATTTTGGGGAGAAGCCTGCTATTAGTGGGTGAAAAGGTCCTATTTGAAGGGGGAAAGCTGGTATTTCTTGGAGAAGATGTGATATATTTGGGAGAAATGTGGCATTTCTGGAAGAAACTGTCCTATTTTGGGGATAAAACAGGTATTTGTGGGTGAAAAGGTCCTATTTGAAGGGGGAAAGCTGGTATTTCTTGGAGAAGATGTGATATGTTTGGGAGAAATGTGGCATTTCTGGAAGAAACTGTCCTATTTGGGGGGAGAAGGCTGGTATTTGAGGGTGAAAAGGTCCTATTTGAAGGGGGAAACCTGGTATTTCTTGAAGAAGATGTGATATATTTGGGAGAAATGTGGCTTTTCTGGAAGAAACTTTCCTCTTTTGGGGATCAAACAGGTATTTGTGGGTGAAAAGGTCCTATTTGAAGGGGGAAAGCTGGTATTTCTTGGAGAATATGTGATATATTTGGGAGAAATGTGGCATGTCTGGAAAAAACTGTCCTCTTTTGGGGATAAAAGAGGTATTTGTGGGTGAAAAGGTCCTATTTGAAGGGGGAAAGCTGGTATTTCTTGGAGAAGATGTGATATATTTGGGAGAAATGTGGCATGTCTGGAAGAAGCTGTCCTATTTTGGGGATAAAAGAGGTATTTGTGGGTGAAAAGGTCCTATTTGAAGGGGGAACCCTGGTATTTCTTGGAGAAGATGTGATATATTTGGGAGAAATCTGGCATTTCTGGAAGAAAATGTCCTAACTGGTGTGAGAATGGTGGTATTTGTGGGAGAAAAGGTCATATTTCAGGAAGAATCCTGGTATTTCTTGGAGAAGATGTGATATATTTGGGAGAAATGTGGCATGTCTGGAAGAAACTGTCCTCTTTTGGGGATAAAAGAGGTATTTGTGGGTGACAAGGTCCTATTTGAAGGGGTAAAGCTGGTATTTCTTGGAGAAGATGTGATATATTTGGGAGAAATCTGGCATGTCTGGAAGAATCTGTCCTATTTGGGGATAAATGTGGTATTTGTGGGTGAAAAGTTCCTATTTCAGGAGGAATCCTGGTATTTCTTGGAGGAGATGTGATATGTTTGGGAGAAATGTGGCATTTCTGGAAGAAACTGTCCTCTTCTGGGGATAAAACAGGTATTTGTGGGTGAAAAGGTCCTATTTGAAGGGGGAAAGCTGGTATTTCTTGGAGAAGATGTGATATATTTGGGAGAAATGTGGCATGTCTGGAAGAAACTGTCCTCTTTTGGGGATCAAACAGGTATTTGTGGGTGAAAAGGTCCTATTTGAAGGGGGAAACCTGGTATTTCTTGGAGAAGATGTGATATATTTTGGAGAAATGTGGCATTTCTGGAAGAAAGTGTCCTGTTTTGGGGATAAAACAGGTATTTGTGGGAGAAAAGGTCCTATTTGAAGGGGGAAACGTGGTATTTCATGGAGAAGATGTGATATATTTGGGAGAAATGTGGCATTTCTGGAAGAAACTGTCCTCCTTTGGGGATAAAAGAGGTATTTGTGGGTGAAAAGGTCCTATTTGAAGGGGGAACCCTGGTATTTCTTGGAGAAGATGTGATATATTTGGGAGAAATGTGGCATTTCTGGAATAAACTGTCCTATTTTGGGGAGAAGCCTGCTATTAGTGGGTGAAAAGGTCCTATTTGAAGGGGGAAAGCTGGTATTTCTTGGAGAAGATGTGATATATTTGGGAGAAATGTGGCATTTCTGGAAGAAACTGTCCTATTTTGGGGATAAAAGAGGTATTTGTGGGTGAAATGGTCCTATTTGAAGGGGGAAACCTGGTATTTCTTGGAGAAGATGTGATATGTTTGGGAGAAATGTGGCATTTCTGGAAGAAACTGTCCTATTTGGGGGGAGAAGGCTGGTATTTGAGGGTGAAAAGGTCCTATTTGAAGGGGGAAACCTGGTATTTCTTGGAGAAGATGTGATATATTTGGGAGAAATGTGGCCTTTCTGGAAGAAACTGTCCTATTTGAGGGAAAAAGAGGTATTTGTGGGTGAAAAGGTCCTATTTGAAGGGGGAAAGCTGGTATTTCTTGGAGAAGATGTGATCTATTTGGGAGAAATGTGGCATTTCTGGAAGAAACTGTCCTCTTTTGGGGGATAAAAGAATTTTTTGTGGGTGAAAAGGTCCTATTTGAAGGGGGAAACCTGGTATTTCTTGGAGAAGTTGTGATATGTTTGGGAGAAATGTGGCCTTTCTGGCAGAAACTGTCCTATTTTGGGGATAAAAGTGGTATTTGTGGGTGATAAGGTCCTATTTGAAGGGGGAAACCTGGTATTTCTTGGAGAAGATGTGATATATTTGGGAGAAATGTGGCATGTCAGGAAGAAACTGTCCTCTTTTGGGGATAAAAGAGGTATTTGTGGGTGAAAAGGTCCTATTTGAAGGGGGAAACGTGGTATTTCTTGGAGAAGATGTGGTATATTTGGGAGAAATGTGGCATGTCTGGAAGAAACTGTCCTATTTGGGGGATAAAACAGGTATTTGTGGGAGAAAAGGTCCTATTTGAAGGGGGAAACGTGGTATTTCTTGGAGAAGATGTGATATATTTGGGAGAAATCTGGCATTCCTGGAAGAAACTGTCCTCTTTTGGGGATAAAAGAGGTATTTGTGGGTGAGAAGGTCCTATTTGAAGGGGGAAACGTGGTATTTCTTGGAGGAGATGTGATATATTTGGGAGAAATGTGGCATGTCTGGAAGAAAATGTTGTATTTGGGGGGAGAAGGGTGGTATTTGTGGGAGAAAAGTTCCTATTTCAGGAGGAATCCTGGTATTTCTTGGAGGAGATGTGATATGTTTGGGAGAAATGTGGCATTTCTGGAAGAAACTGTCCTCTTTTGGGGATAAAAGAGGTATTTGTGGGAGAAAAGGTCCTATTTGAAGGGGGAAAGCTGGTATTTCTTGGAGAAGATGTGATATATTTGGGAGAAATGTGGCATTTCTTGAAGAAACTGTCCTCTTTTGGGGATCAAACAGGTATTTGTGGGTGAAAAGGTCCTAATTGAAGGCGAAAGCTGGTATTTCTTGGAGAAGATGTGATCTATTTGGGAGAAATGTGGCATTTCTGGAAGAAAGTGTCCTCTTTTGGGGATAAAACAGGTATTTGTGGGAGAAAAGGTCCTATTTGAAGGGGGAAACGTGGTATTTCATGGAGAAGATGTGATATGTTTGGGAGAAATGTGGCATTCCTGGAAGAAACTGTCCTCTTTTGGGGATAAAAGAGGTATTTGTGGGTGAAAAGGTCCTATTTGAAGGGGGAAGGCTGGTATTTCTTGGAGAAGATGTGATATATTTGGGAGAAATGTGGCATTTCTGGAATAAACTGTCCTATTTTGGGGAGAAGCCTGCTATTAGTGGGTGAAAAGGTCCTATTTGAAGGGGGAAAGCTGGTATTTCTTGGAGAAGATGTGATATGTTTGGGAGAAATGTTGCATTTCTGGAAGAAACTGTCCTATTTGGGGGGAGAAGGCTGGTATTTGAGGGTGAAAAGGTCCTATTTGAAGGGGGAAAGCTGGTATTTCTTGGAGAAGATGTGATATATTTGGGAGAAATGTGGCATGTCTGGAAGAAACTGTCCTATTTGAGGGAAAAAGAGGTATTTGTGGGTGAAAACGTCCTATTTGAAGGGGGAAGGCTGGTATTTCTTGGAGAAGATGTGATCTATTTGGGAGAAATGTGGCATTTCTGGAAGAAACTGTCCTCTTTTGGGGGATAAAAGAATTTTTTGTGGGTGAAAAGGTCCTATTTGAAGGGGGAAACCTGGTATTTCTTGGAGAAGATGTGATATGTTTGGGAGAAATGTGGCCTTTCTGTCAGAAACTGTCCTATTTTGGGGATAAAAGTGGTATTTGTGGGTGATAAGGTCCTATTTGAAGGGGGAAAGCTGGTATTTCTTGGAGAAGATGTGATCTATTTGGGAGAAATCTGACATTTCTGGAAGAAAATGTCCTAACTGGTGTGAGAATGGTGGTATTTGTGGGAGAAAAGGTCATATTTCAGGAAGAATCCTGGTATTTCTTGGAGAAGATGTGATATATTTGGGAGAAATGTGGCATGTCTGGAAGAAACTGTCCTCTTTTGGGGATAAAAGAGGTATTTGTGGGTGACAAGGTCCTATTTGAAGGGGTAAAGCTGGTATTTCTTGGAGAAGATGTGATCTATTTGGGAGAAATCTGGCATGTCTGGAAGAATCTGTCCTATTTGGGGATAAATGTGGTATTTGTGGGTGAAAAGTTCCTATTTGAAGGGGGAAACCTGGTAGTTCTTGCAGGAGATGTGATATATTTGGGAGAAATCTGGCATTTCTCTAAGAAACTGTCGTATTTTGGGCATAAAACAGGTATTTGTGGGTGAAAAGTTCCTATTTGAAGGGGGAAACGTGGTATTTATTGGAGAAGATGTGATCTATTTGGGAGAAATGTGGCATTTCTGGAAGAAACTGTCCTCTTTTGGGGATAAAAGAGGTATTTGTGGGTGAAAAGGTCCTATTTGAAGGGGGAAACCTGGTATTTCATGGAGGAGATGTGATATATTTCGGAGAAATGTGGCATTTCTGGAAGAAAATGTCCTATTTGGGGGGGTAAAACAGGTATTGGTGGGTGAGAAGGTCCTATTTCCAGGGGGAAACCTGGTATTTCTTGGAGATGTGATATATTTGGGAGAACTGTGGCATGTCTGGAAGAAACTGTCCTTTTTTGGGGATAAAAACAGGTATTTGTGGTGAAAAGGTCCTATTTGAAGGGGGAAACCTGGTATTTCTTGGAGAAGATGAGATATATTTGGGAGAAATCTGCATTTCTGGCAGAAAATGTTCTATTTTGGGGATAAAAGAGGTATTTGTGGGGGAAATGGTCCCATTTGAAGTGGGAAACGTGATATTTCTTGGAGAAGATGTGATATATTTGGGAGAAATCTGGCCATTCTGGCTGAAACTGTCCTATTTTGGGATAAATGAGGTATATGTGGGTGAAAAGGACCGATTTGAAGGGGGAATCCTGGTATTTCTTGGAGAAGATGTGATACATTTGGAGAAATCTGGCCTTTCTGGCAGGAACTGTCCTCTTTTGGGGATAAAAGAGGTATTTGTGGGAGAGAAGTTCCTATTTCAAGGGGGAAACGTGGTATTTCTTGGAGAAGATGTGATATATTTGGGAGAAATCTGGCATGTCTGGAAGAAAATGTTCAGTTTGGGGGGATAAAACAGGTATTTGTGGTAGAAAAGGTCCCTATTTCAGGAGGAATCCTGGTATTTCTTGGAGAAGATGTGTGATATATTTGGGAGAAATGTGGCCTTTCTGGAAGAAACTGTCCTCTTTTGGGGATAAAACAGGTATTTGTGGGTGAAAAGGCCCTATTTCCAGGGGAAAACCTGGTATTTCATGGAGGAGATGTGATATATTTCGGAGAAATGTGGCATTTCTGGAAGAAAATGTCCTATTTGGGGGGGTAAAACAGGTATTGGTGGGTGAGAAGGTCCTATTTCCAGGGGAAACCTGGTATTTCTTGGAGATGTGATATATTTGGGAGAACTGTGGCATGTCTGGAAGAAACTGTCCTTTTTTGGGATAAAACAGGTATTTGTGGGTGAAAAGGTCCTATTTGAAGGGGGAAACCTGGTATTTCTTGGAGAAGATGAGATATATTTGGGAGAAATCTGGCATTTCTGGCAGAAAATGTTCTATTTTGGGGATAAAAGAGGTATTTGTGGGGGAAATGGTCCCATTTGAAGTGGGAAACGTGATATTTCTTGGAGAAGATGTGATATATTTGGGAGAAATCTGGCCATTCTGGCTGAAACTGTCCTATTTTGGGGATAAATGAGGTATATGTGGGTGAAAAGGACCGATTTGAAGGGGGAATCCTGGTATTTCTTGGAGAAGATGTGATACATTTGGGAGAAATCTGGCCTTTCTGGCAGGAACTGTCCTCTTTTGGGGATAAAAGAGGTATTTGTGGGAGAGAAGTTCCTATTTCAAGGGGGAAACGTGGTATTTCTTGGAGAAGATGTGATATATTTGGGAGAAATCTGGCATGTCTGGAAGAAAATGTTCAGTTTGGGGGATAAAACAGGTATTTGTGGTAGAAAAGTTCCTATTTCAGGAGGAATCCTGGTATTTCTTGGAGAAGATGTGATATATTTGGGAGAAATGAGGCCTTTCTGGAAGAAACTGTCCTCTTTTGGGGATAAAACAGGTATTTGTGGGTGAAAATGTCCTATTTGAAGGGGGAAAGCTGGTATTTCTTGGAGAAGATGTGATATATTTTGGAGAAATCTGGCCTTTCTGGAAGAAAATGTCCTAACTGGTGTGAGAATAGTGGTATTTGTGGGAGAAAAGGTCATATTTCAGGAAGAATCCTGGTATTTCTTGGAGAAGATGTGATATATTTGGGAGAAATGTGGCATTTCTGGAAGAAACTGTACTATTTTGGGGATAAAAGAGGTATTTGTGGGTGAAAAGGTCCTATTTCCAGGGGGAAACCTGGTATTTCTTGGAGGAGATGTGATATGTTTGGGAGAAATATGGCATTTCTGGAAGAAACTGTCCTCTTTTGGGGATAAAAGAGGTATTTGTGGGTGAAAAGGTCCTATTTGACGGGGGAAACGTGGTATTTCTTGGAGAAGATGTGATCTATTTGGGAGAAATGTGGCATTTCTGGAAGAAACTGTCCTCTTTTGGGGATAAAACAGGTATTTGTGGGTGAAAAGGTCCTATTTGAAGGGGGAAACCTGGTATTTCTTGGAGAAGATGTGATATGTTTGGGAGAAATGTGGCCTTTCTGGCAGAAACTGTCCTCTTTTGGGATAATATAGGTATTTGTGGGAGAAAAGGTCCTATTTGAAGGGGGAAAGCAGGTATTTCTTGGAGAAGATGTGATATATTTGGGAGAAATGTGGCATGTCTAGAAGAAACTGTCCTATTTGAGGGATAAAGTGGCATTTGTGGGTGAAAAGGTCCTATTTGAAGGGGGAAACCTGTTATTTCTTGGAGACGATGTGATATATTTGGGAGAAATGTGGCATTTCTGGAAGAAACTGTCCTATTTTGGGGATAAAAGAATTTATTGTGGGTGAAAAGGTCCTATTTGAAGGGGGAAAGCTGGTATTTCTTGGAGAAGATGTGATATGTTTGGGAGAAATGTGGCCTTTCTGGAAGAACCTGTCGTATTTTGGGGATAAAACAGGTATTTGTGGGTGAAAAGTTCCTATTTCAGGAGGAATCCTGGTATTTCTTGGAGAAGATGTGATATATTTGGGAGAAATGTGGCATTTCTGGAAGAAAATGTCCAATTTGGGGGAGAAGGCTGGTAGTTTTGGGTGAGAAGGTCCTCTTTCAGGAGGAATCCTGGCATTTCTTGGAGAAGATGTGATATATTTGGGAGAAATGTGGCGTTTCTGGAAGAAACTGTCCTCTTTTGGGGATAAAAGAGGTATTAGTGTTTGAAAAGGTCCTATTTGAAGGGGGAAACCTGGTATTTCTTGGAGAAGATGTGATCTATTTGGGAGAAATGTGGCATGTCTGGAAGAAAATGTCCTCTTTTGGGGTTAAAGCAGGTATTTGTGGGAGAAAAGGTCCTAATTGAAGGGGGAAACCTGGTATTTCTTGGAGAAGATGTGATATATTTGGGAGAAATGTGGCATTTCTGGAAGAATATGTCCTCTTTTGGGGATAAAAGAGGTATTTGTGGTTGAAAAGGTCGTATTTGAAGGGGGAACCCTGGTATTTCTTGGAGAAGATGTGATATATTTGGGAGAAATGTGGCATGTCTGGAAAAAACTGTCCTCTTTTGGGGATAAAAGAGGTATTTGTGGGTGAGAAGGTCCTATTTGAAGGGGGAAACCTGGTATTTCTTGGAGAAGATGTGATATATTTGGGAGAAATGTGGCATGTCTGGAAGAAACTGTCCTCTTTTGGGGATAAAAGAGGTATTTGTGGGTGAGAAGGTCCTATTTGAAGGGGGAAACCTGGTATTTCTTGGAGAAGATGTGATATATTTTGGAGAAATGTGGCATTTCTGGAAGAAACTGTCCTCTTATGGGGATAGAACAGGTATTTGTGGGTGAAAAGGTCCTATTTGAAGGGGAAAACCTGGTATTTCTTGGAGAAGATGTGATGTATTTGGGAGAAATGTGGCATGTCTGGAAGAAAAAGTCCTATTTGGGGGGAGAAGGGTGGTATTTGTGGGAGAAAAGGTCCTATTTCAGGAGGAATCCTGGTATTTCTTGGAGGAGATGTGATATGTTTGGGAGAAATGTGCCATTTCTGGAAGAAACTGTCCTATTTTGTGGATAAAAGAGGTATTTGTGGGTGAAAAGGTCCTATTTGAAGAGGGAAACGTGGTATTTCTTGGAGAAGATGTGATATATTTGGGAGAAATGTGGCATGTCTGGAAGAAACTGTCGTATTTTGGGGATAAAAGCGGTATTTGTGGTTGAAAAGGTCCTATTTGAAGGGGGAAACCTGGTATTTCTTGGAGAAGATGTGATCTATTTGGGAGAAATGTGGCATTTCTGGAAGAAACTGTCCTCTTTTGGAAACAAAAGAGGTATTTGGGGGTGAAAAGGTCCTATTTGAAGGGGGAAACCTGGTATTTCTTGGAGAAGATGTGATATATTTGGGAGAAATGTGGCATTTCTGGAAGAAAATGTCCAATTTGGGGGGAGAAGGCTGGTAGTTTTCGGTGAGAAGGTCCTACTTCAGGAGGAATCCTGGTATTTCTTGGAGAAGATGTGATATATTTGGGAGAAATCTGGCCTTTCTGGAAGAAAATGTCCAATTTGGGGGGAGAAGGCTGGTAGTGGTGGGTTTGAAGGTCCTCTTTCAGGAGGAATCCTGGTATTTCTTGGAGAAGATATGATATATTTGGGAGAAATGTGGCCTTTCTGGAAGAAACTGTCCTCTTTTGGGGATAAAAGAGGTATTAGTGGTTGAAAAGGTCCTATTTGAAGGGGGAAACCTGGTATTTCTTGGAGAAGATGTGATATATTTGGGAGAAATGTGGCATTTCTGGAAGAAACTGTCCTGTTTTGGGGATAGAACAGGTATTTCATGGAGAAAAGGTCCTAATTGAAGGGGGAAAGCTGGTATTTCTTGGAGGAGTTGTGATATATTTGGGAGAAATGTGGCATTTCTGGAAGAAAGTGTCCTCTTTTGGGGATAAAAGAGGTATTTGTGGGAGAAAAGGTCCTATTTGAAGGGGGAAACCTGGTATTTCATGGAGAAGATGTGATATATTTGGGAGAAATGTGGCATGTCTGGAAGAAACTGTCCTCTTTTGGGGATAAAAGAGGTTTTTTTGGGAAAAGGTCCTATTTGAAGGGGGAAACGTGGTATTTCTTGGAGAAGATGTGATATATTTGGGAGAAATGTGGTATGTCTGGAAGAAACTGTCCTCTTATGGGGATAGAACAGGTATTTGTGGGTGATAAGGACCTATTTCCAGGGGAAAACCTGGTGTTTCTTGGAGAAGATGTGATATATTTGGGAGAAATGTGGCATGTCTGGAAGAAAATGTCCAATTTGGGGGGAGAAGGCTGGTAGTTGTGGGAGAAAAGGTCCTATTTCAGGAGGAATCCTGGTATTTCTTGGAGGAGATGTGATATGTTTGGGAGAAATGTGGCATTTCTGGAAGAAACTGTCCTCTTTTGGAAATAAAAGAGGTATTTGTGGGTGAAAAGGTCCTATTTGAAGGGGGAAACCTGGTATTTCTTGGAGAAGATGTGATCTATTTGGGAGAAATGTGGCATGTCTGGAAGAAACTGTCCTCTTTTGGGGATAAAACAGGTATTTGTGGGTGAAAAGGTCCTATTTGAAGGGGGAAAGCTGGTATTTCTTGGAGAAGATGTGATATATTTGGGAGAAATGTGGCATTTCTGGAAGAAAATGTCCTCTTTTGGGGATAAAAGAGGTATTTCATGGAGAAAAGGTCCTATTTGAAGGGGGAAACCTGGTATTTCTTGGAGAAGATATGATATATTTGGGAGAAATGTGGCATTTCTGGAAGAAACTGTCGTATTTTGGGCATAAAACAGGTATTTGTGGTTGAAAAGGTCCTATTTGAAGGGGGAAACGTGGTATTTCTTGGAGAAGATGTGATATATTTGGGAGAAATGTGGCATGTCTGGAAGAAACTGTCCTCTTTTGGGGATAAAAGAGGTATTTGTGGGTGAAAAGGTCCTATTTGAAGGGGGAAACCTGGTATTTCTTGGAGAAGATGTGCTATATTTGGGAGAAATGAGGCATTTCTGGACGAAAATGTCCAATTTGTGGGAAGAAGGCTGGTAGTTGTGGGTGAGAAGGTCCTATTTCAGGAGGAATCCTGGTATTTCTTGGAGAAGATGTGATATATTTGGGAGAAATGTGGCATTTCTGGCAGAAACTGTCATCTTTTGGGGATAAAAGAGGTATTTGTGGGTGAAAAGGTCCTATTTGAAGGGGGAAACCTGGTATTTCTTGGAGAAGATGTGATATATTTGGGAGAAATGTGGCATTTCTGGAAGAAACTGTCCTATTTGGGGGGATAAAAGAGGTATTTGTGGGTGAAAAGGTCCTATTTCCAGGGGGAACCCTGGTATTTCTTGGAGAAGATGTGATATATTTGGGAGAAATGTGGCATGTCAGGAAGAAACTGTCCTCTTTTGGGGATAAAAGAGGTATTTGTGGGTGAAAAGGTCCTATTTGAAGGGGGAAACCTGGTATTTCTTGGAGAAGATGTGATATATTTGGGAGAAATGAGTCATTTCTGGAAGAAACTGTCCTATTTGTGGGGAGAAGGCTGGTAGTTGTGGGTGAGAAGGTCCTATTTCAGGAGGAATCCTGGTATTTCTTGGAGAAGATGTGATATATTTGGGAGAAATGTGGCATTTCTGGAAGAAACTGTCCTCTTTTGGGGATAAAAGAGGTATTTGTGGGAGAAAAGGTCCTATTTGAAGGGGGAAAGCTGGTATTTCTTGGAGAAGATGTGATATATTTGGGAGAAATGTGGCATTTCTTGAAGAAACTGTCCTCTTTTGGGGATAAAAGAGGTATTTGTGGGAGAAAAGGTCCTATTTGAAGGGGGAACCCTGGTATTTCTTGGAGAAGATGTGATATATTTGGGAGAAATGTAGCATGTCTGGAAGAAACTGTCGTTTTTTGGGGATAAAACAGGTATGTGTGGGTGAAAAGGTCCTATTTCCAGGGGAAAACCTGGTATTTCTTGGAGAAGATGTGATCTATTTGGGAGAAATGTGGCATGTCTGGAAGAAAATGTCCAATTTGGGGGGAGAAGGCTGGTAGTTGTGGGAGAAAAGGTCCTATTTCAGGAGGAATCCTGGTATTTCTTGGAGGAGATGTGATATGTTTGGGAGAAATGTGGCATTTCTGGAAGAAACTGTCCTCTTTTGGGGATAAAAAAGGTATTTTTGGGTGAAAAGGTCCTATTTGAAGGGGGAAACCTGGTATTTCTTGGAGAAGATGTGATCTATTTGGGAGAAATGTGGCATGTCTGGAAGAAAGTGTCCTCTTTTGGGGATAGAACAGGTATTTGTGTGTGAAAAGGTCCTATTTGAAGGGGGAAACCTGGTATTTCTTGGAGAAGATATGATATATTTGGGAGAAATGTGGCATTTCTGGAAGAAACTGTCCTATTTTGGGGATCAAACAGGTATTTGTGGGTGAAAAGGTCCTATTTGAAGGGGGAAACCTGGTATTTCTTGGAGAAGATGTGATATATTTGGGAGAAATCTGGCATTTCTGGAAGAATATGTCCAATTTGAGGGATAAAACAGGTATTTGTGGTTGAAAAGGTCCTATTTGAAGGGGGAAACCTGGTATTTCTTGGAGAAGATGTGATATATTTGGGAGAAATGTGGCATTTCTGGAAGAAACTGTCCTCTTTTGGGGATAAAAGAGGTATTAGTGGTTGAAAAGGTCCTATTTGAAGGGGGAAACCTGGTATTTCTTGGAGAAGATGTGATCTATTTGGGAGAAATGTGGCATGTCTGGAAGAAAGTGTCCTCTTTTGGGGATAGAACAGGTATTTGTGTGTGAAAAGGTCCTATTTGAAGGGGGAAACCTGGTATTTTTTGGAGAAGATATGATATATTTGGGAGAAATGTGGCATTTCTGGAAGAAACTGTCCTATTTTGGGGATCAAACAGGTATTTGTGGGTGAAAAGGTCCTATTTGAAGGGGGAAACCTGGTATTTCTTGTAGAAGATGTGATATATTTGGGAGAAATCTGGCATTTCTGGAAGAATATGTCCAATTTGAGGGATAAAACAGGTATTTGTGGTTGAAAAGGTCCTATTTGAAGGGGGAAACCTGGTATTTCTTGGAGAAGATGTGATATATTTGGGAGAAATGTGGCATTTCTGGAAGAAACTGTCCTCTTTTGGGGATAAAAGAGGTATTAGTGGGTGAAAAGGTCCTCTTTCAAGGGGGAAACCTGGTATTTCTTGGAGAAGATGTGATCTATTTGGGAGAAATGTGGCATTTCTGGAAGAAACTGTCCTCTTATGGGGATAAAACAGGTATTTGTGGGAGAAAAGGTCCTATCTGAAGGGGGAAACGTGGTATTTCTTGGAGAAGATGTGATCTATTTGGGAGAAATGTGGCCTTTCTGGAAGAAAATGTCCAATTTGGGGGGAGAAGGCTGGTATTTTTCGGTGAGAAGGCCCTATTTCAGGAGGAATCCTGGTATTTCTTGGAGAAGATGTGATCTATTTGGGAGAAATGTGGCATTTCTGGAAGAAAATGTCCAATTTGGGGGAGAAGGCTGGTAGTTTTGGGTGAGAAGGTCCTATTTCAGGAGGAATCCTGGCATTTCTTGGAGAAGATGTGATATATTTGGGAGAAATGTGGCCTTTCCGGAAGAAACTGTCCTCTTTTGGGGATAAAAGAGGTATTAGTGGTTGAAAAGGTCCTATTTCAAGGGGGAAGCGTGGTATTTCTTGGAGAAGATGTGATATATTTGGGAGAAATGTGGCATTTCTGGAAGAAACTGTCCTCTTTTGTGGATAAAACAGGTATTTCATGGAGAAAAGGTCCTATTTGAAGGGGGAAACCTGGTATTTCTTGGAGAAGATGTGATATATTAGGGAGAAATGTGGCCTTTCTCGAAGAAACTGTCGTATTTTGGGGGTAAAAGAGGTATTTGTGGGAGAAAAGTTCCTATTTGAAGGGTAAACCCTGGTATTTCTTGGAGAAGATGTGATATATTTGGGAGAAATGTGGCATTTCTGGAAGAAACTGTCCTCTTTTGGGGATAAAAGAGGTATTTGTGGGTGAAAAGGTCCTATTTGAAGGGGGAAAGCTGGTATTTCTTGGAGAAGATGTGATATATTTGGGAGAAATGAGGCATGTCTGGAAGAAAATGTCCAATTTGTGGGGAGAAGGCTGGTAGTTGTGGGTGAGAAGGTCCTATTTCAGGAGGAATCCTGGTATTTCTTGGAGAAGATGTGATATATTTGGGAGAAATGTGGCATGTCAGGAAGAAACTGTCCTCTTTTGGGGATAAAAGAGGTATTTGTGGGTGAAAAGGTCCTATTTGAAGGGGGAAAGCTGGTATTTCTTGGAGAAGATGTGATATATTTGGGAGAAATGTGGCATTTCTGGAAGAAACTGTCCTCTTTTGGGGATAAAAGAGGTATTTCATGGAGAAAAGGTCCTAATTCAAGGGGGAACCCTGGTATTTCTTGGAGGAGATGTGATATATTTGGGAGAAATGTGGCATGTCTGGAAGAAACTGTCCTGTTTTGGGGATAAAAGAGGTATGTGTGGGTGAATAGGTCCTATTTCCAGGGGAAAACCTGGTATTTCTTGGAGAAGATGTGATCTATTTGGGAGAAATGTGGCATGTCTGGAAGAAAATGTCCTATTTGGGGGGAGAAGGCTGGTAGTTGTGGGAGAAAAGGTCCTATTTCAGGAGGAATCCTGGTATTTCTTGGAGGAGATGTGATATGTCTGGGAGAAATGTGGCCTTTCTGGAAGAAACTGTCCTATTTTGGGGATAAAAGAGGTATTTGTGGGTGAAAAGGTCCTATTTGAAGGGGGAAAGCTGGTATTTCTTGGAGAAGATGTGATGTATTTGGGAGAAATGTGGCATGTCTGGAAGAAACTGTCCTATTTTGCGGATAAAACAGGTATTTGTGGGTGAAAAGGTCCTATTTGAAGGGGGAAACCTGGTATTTTTTGGAGAAGATGTGATATATTTGGGAGAAATGTGGCATTTCTGGAAGAAACTGTCCTCTTTTGGGGATAAAAGAGGTATTTGTGGGTGAAAAGGTCCTATTTGAAGGGGGATACCTGGTATTTCTTGGAGAAGATGTGATGTATTTGGGAGAAATGTGGCATGTCTGGAAGAAACTGTCCTCTTTTGGGGATAGAACAGGTATTTCATGGAGAAAAGGTCCTAATTGAAGGGGGAAACCTGGTATTTCTTGGAGGAGTTGTGATATATTTGGGAGAAATGTGGCATTTCTGGAAGAAACTGTCCTATTTTGGGGATAAAAGAGGTATTTGTGGGAGAAAAGGTCCTATTTGAAGGGGGAACCCTGGTATTTCTTGGAGAAGATGTGATGTATTTGGGAGAAATGTGGCATGTCTGGAAGAAGCTGTCCTCTTTTGGGGATAAAACAGGTATTTGTGGGTGAAAAGGTCCTATTTGAAGGGGGAAACCTGGTATTTCTTTGAGAAGATGTGATATATTTGGGAGAAATGTGGCCTTTCTGGCAGAAACTGTCCTCTTTTGGGGATAAAACAGGTATTTGTGGGAGAAAAGGTCCTATCTGAAGGGGGAAACGTGGTATTTCTTGGAGAAGATGTGATATGTTTGGGAGAAATGTGGCATTTCTGGAAGAAAATGTCCTATTTGGGGGGAGAAGGCTGGTAGTTTTCGGTGAGAAGGTCCTATTTCAGGAGGAATCCTGGTATTTCTTGGAGAAGATGTGATCTATTTGGGAGAAATGTGGCATTTCTGGAAGAAAATGTCCAATTTGGGGGGAGAAGGCTGGTAGTTTTGGGTGAGAAGGTCCTATTTCAGGAGGAATCCTGGCATTTCTTGGAGAAGATGTGATATATTTGGGAGAAATGTGGCCTTTCCGGAAGAAAATGTCCTCTTTTGGGGATAAAAGAGGTATTAGTGGTTGAAAAGGTCCTATTTCCAGGGGGAAGCATGGTATTTCTTGGAGAAGATGTGATATATTTGGGAGAAATGTGGCATTTCTGGAAGAAACTGTCCTCTTTTGGGGATAAAAGAGGTATTTCATGGAGAAAAGGTCCTAATTCAAGGGGGAAACCTGGTATTTCTTGGAGAAGATGTGATATATTTGGGAGAAATGTGGCCTTTCTGGAAGAAACTGTCGTATTTTGGGGATAAAACAGGTATTTGTGGTTGAAAAGGTCCTATTTGAAGGGGGAAAGCTGGTATTTCTTGGAGAAGATGTGATATATTTGGGAGAAATGTGGCATTTCTGGAAGAAACTGTCCTCTTTTGGGGATAAAAGAGGTATTTGTGGGTGAAAAGGTCCTATTTGAAGGGGGAAAGCTGGTATTTCTTGGAGAAGATGTGATATATTTGGGAGAAATGAGGCATTTCTGGAAGAAAATGTCCAATTTGTGGGGAGAAGGCTGGTAGTTGTGGGTGAGAAGGTCCAATTTCAGGGGGAATCCTGGTATTTCTTGGAGAAGATGTGATATATTTGGGAGAAATGTGGCATGTCTGGAAGAAACTGTCCTCTTTTGGGGATAAAAGAGGTATTTGTGGGTGAAAAGTTCCTATTTGAAGGAGGATAGCTGGTATATCTTGGAGAAGATGTGATATATTTTGGAGAAATTTGGCATTTCTGGAAGAAACTGTCCTCTTTCGGGGATAAAAGAGGTATTTGTGGGAGAAAAGGTCCTATTTGAAAGGGGAACCCTGGTATTTCTTGGAGAAGATGTGATATATTTGGGAGAAATGTGGCATGTCAGGAAGAAACTGTCCTCTTTTGGGGATAAAAGAGGTATTTGTGGGTGAAAAGGTCCTATTTGAAGGGGGAAACCTGGTATTTCTTGGAGAAGATGTGATATATTTGGGAGAAATGTGGCATTTCTGGAAGAAAATGTCCAATTTGTGGGGAGAAGGCTGGTAGTTGTGGGTGAGAAGGTCCTATTTCAGGAGGAATCCTGGTATTTCTTGGAGAAGATGTGATATATTTGGGAGAAATGTGGCATGTCAGGAAGAAACTGTCCTCTTTTGGGGATAAAAGAGGTATTTGTGGGTGAAAAGGTCCTATTTGAAGGGGGAAAGCTGGTATTTCTTGGAGAAGATGTGATCTATTTGGGAGAAATGTGGCATGTCTGGAAGAAAATGTCCTATTTGGGGGGAGAAGGCTGGTAGTTGTGGGAGAAAAGGTCCTATTTCAGGAGGAATCCTGGTATTTCTTGGAGGAGATGTGATATGTTTGGGAGAAATGTGGCATTTCTGGAAGAAACTGTCGTATTTTGGGGATAAAACAGGTATTTGTGGGTGAAAAGGTCCTATTTGAAGGGGGAAACCTGGTATTTCTTGGAGAAGATGTGATCTATTTGGGAGAAATGTGGCATGTCTGGAAGAAAGTGTCCTCTTTTGGGGATAGAACAGGTATTTGTGTGTGAAAAGGTCCTATTTGAAGGGGGAAACCTGGTATTTCTTGGAGAAGATATGATATATTTGGGAGAAATGTGGCATTTCTGGAAGAAACTGTCCTCTTTTGGGGATAAAAGAGGTATTTGTGGGTGAAAAGGTCCTATTTGAAGGGGGAAACGTGGTATTTCTTGGAGAAGATGTGATATATTTGGGAGAAATCTGGCATTTCTGGAAGAATATGTCCAATTTGAGGGATAAAACAGGTATTTGTGGTTGAAAAGGTCCTATTTGAAGGGGGAAACCTGGTATTTCTTGGAGAAGATGTGATCTATTTGGGAGAAATGTGGCATGTCTGGAAGAAACTGTGCTCTTTTGGGGATAAAAGAGGTATTTGTGGGTGAAAAGGTCGTATTTGAAGGGGGAAACGTGGTATTTCTTGGAGAAGATGAGGTATATTTGGGAGAAATGTGGCATGTCTGGAAGAAACTGTCCTCTTTTGGGGATAAAACAGGTATTTGTGGGTGAAAACGTTGTATTTGAAGGGGAAAACTGTTATTTCTTGGAGAAGATGTGATATATTTGGGAGAAATCTGGCATTTCTGGAAGAAGCTGTCCTCTTTTGGGGATAAAAGAGGTATTAGTGGGTGAAAAGGTCCTATTTGAAGGGGCAACCCTGGTATTTCTTGGAGAAGATGTGATATATTTGGGAGAAATGTGGCATTTCTGGAAGAAGCTGTCCTCTTTTGGGGATAAAAGAGGTATTAGTGGGTGAAAAGGTCCTATTTGTAGTGGGAAACCTGGTATTTCTTGGAGAAGATGTGATATATTTGGGAGAAATGTGGCATTTCTGGAAGAAACTGTCCTCTTATGGGGATAAAACAGGTATTTGTGGGAGAAAAGGTCCTATCTGAAGGGGGAAACGTGGTATTTCTTGGAGAAGATGTGATCTATTTGGGAGAAATGTGGCCTTTCTGGAAGAAAATGTCCAATTTGGGGGGAGAAGGCTGGTATTTTTCGGTGAGAAGGTCCTATTTCAGGAGGAATCCTGGTATTTCTTGGAGAAGATGTGATATATTTGGGAGAAATGTGGCATTTCTGGAAGAAAATGTCCAATTTGGGGGGAGAAGGCTGGTAGTTTTGGGTGAGAAGGTCCTATTTCAGGAGGAATCCTGGCATTTCTTGGAGAAGATGTGATATATTTGGGAGAAATGTGGCCTTTCTGGAAGAAACTGTCCTCTTTTGGGGATAAAAGAGGTATTAGTGGTTGAAAAGGTCCTTTTTCAAGGGGGAAGCGTGGTATTTCTTGGAGAAGATGTGATATATTTGGGAGAAATGTGGCATTTCTGGAAGAAACTGTCCTCTTTTGTGGATAAAAGAGGTATTTCATGGAGAAAAGGTCCTAATTCAAGGGGGAAACCTGGTATTTCTTGGAGAAGATGTGATATATTAGGGAGAAATGTGGCCTTTCTGGAAGAAATTGTCGTATTTTGGGGATAAAAGAGGTATTTGTGGGAGAAAAGTTCCTATTTGAAGGGTAAACCCTGGTATTTCTTGGAGAAGATGTGATATATTTGGGAGAAATGTGGCATTTCTGGAAGAAACTGTCCTGTTTTGGGGATAAAAGAGGTATTTGTGGGTGAAAAGGTCCTATTTGAAGGGGGAAAGCTGGTATTTCTTGGAGAAGATGTGATATATTTGGGAGAAATGAGGCATGTCTGGAAGAAAATGTCCAATTTGTGGGGAGAAGGCTGGTAGTTGTGGGTGAGAAGGTCCTATTTCAGGAGGAATCCTGGTATTTCTTGGAGAAGATGTGATCTATTTGGGAGAAATGTGGCATGTCAGGAAGAAACTGTCCTCTTTTGGGGATAAAAGAGGTATTTGTGGGTGAAAAGGTCCTATTTGAAGGGGGAAAGCTGGTATTTCTTGGAGAAGATGTGATATATTTGGGAGAAATGTGGCATTTCTGGAAGAAACTGTCCTCTTTTGGGGATAAAAGAGGTATTTCATGGAGAAAAGGTCCTAATTCAAGGGGGAACCCTGGTATTTCTTGGAGAAGATGTGATATATTTGGGAGAAATGTGGCATGTCTGGAAGAAACTGTCCTGTTTTGGGGATAAAAGAGGTATGTGTGGGTGAATAGGTCCTATTTCCAGGGGAAAACCTGGTATTTCTTGGAGAAGATGTGATCTATTTGGGAGAAATGTGGCATGTCTGGAAGAAAATGTCCTATTTGGGGGGAGAAGGCTGGTAGTTGTGGGAGAAAAGGTCCTATTTCAGGAGGAATCCTGGTATTTCTTGGAGGAGATGTGATATGTCTGGGAGAAATGTGGCCTTTCTGGAAGAAACTGTCCTATTTTGGGGATAAAAGAGGTATTTTTGGGTGAAAAGGTCCTATTTGAAGGGGGAAACCTGGTATTTCTTGGAGAAGATGTGATGTATTTGGGAGAAATGTGGCATGTCTGGAAGAAACTGTCCTATTTTGGGGATAAAACAGGTATTTGTGGGAGAAAAGGTCCTATTTGAAGGGGGAACCCTGGTATTTCTTGGAGAAGATGTGATATATTTGGGAGAAATGTGGCATTTCTTGAAGAAACTGTCCTATTTTGGGGATAAAAGAGGTATTTGTGGGTGATAAGGTCCTATTTGAAGGGGGAAACCTGGTATTTCTTGGAGAAGATGTGATATATTTGGGAGAAATGTGGCATTTCTGGAAGAAACTGTCCTCTTTTGGGGATAAAAGAGGTATTTGTGGGTGAAAAGGTCCTATTTGAAGGGGGAAAGCTGGTATTTTTTGGAGAAGATGTGATATATTTGGGAGAAATGTGGCATTTCTGGAAGAAACTGTCCTCTTTTCGGGATAAAAGAGGTATTTGTGGGTGAAAAGGTCCTATTTGAAGGGGGAAACCTGGTATTTCTTGGAGAAGATGTGATGTATTTGGGAGAAATGTGGCATTTCTGGAAGAAACTGTCCTCTTTTGGGGATAGAACAGGTATTTCATGGAGAAAAGGTCCTATTTGAAGGGGGAAACCTGGTATTTCTTGGAGGAGTTGTGATATATTTGGGAGAAATGTGGCATTTCTGGAAGAAACTGTCCTATTTTGGGGATAAAAGAGTTATTTGTGGGAGAAAAGGTCCTATTTGAAGGGGGAACCCTGGTATTTCTTGGAGAAGATGTGATGTATTTGGGAGAAATGTGGCATGTCTGGAAGAAACTGTCCTCTTTTGGGGATAAAAGAGGTATTTGTGGGTGAAAAGGTCCTATTTGAAGGGGGAAAGCTGGTATTTCTTGGAGAAGATGTGATATATTTGGGAGAAATGTGGCATGTCTGGAAGAAGCTGTCCTATTTTGGGGATAAAAGAGGTATTTGTGGGTGAAAAGGTCCTATTTGAAGGGGGAAACCTGGTATTTCTTGGAGAAGATGTGATATATTTGGGAGAAATGTGGCCTTTCTGGCAGAAACTGTCCTCTTTTGGGGATAAAACAGGTATTTGTGGGAGAAAAGGTCCTATCTGAAGGGGGAAACGTGGTATTTCTTGGAGAAGATGTGATATGTTTGGGAGAAATGTGGCATTTCTGGAAGAAAATGTCCTATTTGGGGGGAGAAGGCTGGTAGTTTTCGGTGAGAAGGTCCTATTTCAGGAGGAATCCTGGTATTTCTTGGAGAAGATGTGATATATTTGGGAGAAATGTGGCATTTCTGGAAGAAAATGTCCAATTTGGGGGGAGAAGGCTGGTAGTTTTGGGTGAGAAGGTCCTATTTCAGGAGGAATCCTGGCTTTTATTGGAGAAGATGTGATATATTTGGGAGAAATGTGGCCTTTCCGGAAGAAACTGTCCTCTTTTGGGGATAAAAGATGTATTAGTGGTTGAAAAGGTCCTATTTCCAGGGGGAAGCATGGTATTTCTTGGAGAAGATGTGATATATTTGGGAGAAATGTGGCATTTCTGGAAGAAACTGTCCTCTTTTGGGGATAAAAGAGGTATTTCATGGAGAAAAGGTCCTAATTCAAGGGGGAAACCTGGTATTTCTTGGAGAAGATGTGATATATTTGGGAGAAATGTGGCCTTTCTGGAAGAAACTGTCGTATTTTGGGGATAAAACAGGTATTTGTGGTTGAAAAGGTCCTATTTGAAGGGGGAAAGCTGGTATTTCTTGGAGAAGATGTGATATATTTGGGAGAAATGTGGCATTTCTGGAAGAAACTGTCCTCTTTTGGGGATAAAAGAGGTATTTGTGGGTGAAAAGGTCCTATTTGAAGGGGGAAAGCTGGTATTTCTTGGAGAAGATGTGATATATTTGGGAGAAATGAGGCATTTCTGGAAGAAAATGTCCAATTTGTGGGGAGAAGGCTGGTAGTTGTGGGTGAGAAGGTCCTATTTCAGGGGGAATCCTGGTATTTCTTGGAGAAGATGTGATATATTTGGGAGAAATGTGGCATGTCTGGAAAAAACTGTCCTCTTTTGGGGATAAAAGAGGTATTTGTGGGTGAAAAGGTCCTATTTGAAGGGGGATAGCTGGTATATCTTGGAGAAGATGTGATATATTTTGGAGAAATGTGGCATTTCTGGAAGAAACTGTCCTCTTTTGGGGATAAAAGAGGTATTTGTGGGAGAAAAGGTCCTATTTGAAAGGGGAACCCTGGTATTTCTTGGAGAAGATGTGATATATTTGGGAGAAATGTGGCATTTCTGGAAGAAACTGTCCTCTTTTGGGGATAAAAGAGGTTTTTTGGGGGAAAAGGTCCTATTTGAAGGGGGAAACGTGGTATTTCTTGGAGAAGATGTGATATATTAGGGAGAAATGTGGCATTTCTGGAAGAAACTGTCCTCTTTTGGGGATAAAACAGGTATTTCATGGAGAAAAGGTCCTAATTGAAGGGGGAAACCTGGTATTTCTTGGAGGAGTTGTGATATATTTGGGAGAAATGTGGCATTTCTGGAAGAAACTGTCCTCTTTTGGGGATAAAAGAGGTTTTTTTGGGGAAAAGGTCCTATTTGAAGGGGGAAAGCTGATATTTCTTGGAGAAGATGTGATATATTTTGGAGAAATGTGGCATTTCTGGAAGAAACTGTCCTCTTATGGGGATAGAACAGGTATTTGTGGGTGATAAGGTCCTATTTGAAGGGGAAAACCTGGTATTTCTTGGAGATGATGTGATATATTTGGGAGAAATGTGGCATGTCTGGAAAAAACTGTCCTCTTTTGGGGATAAAAGAGGTATTTGTGGGTGAAAAGGTCCTATTTGAAGGGGGATAGCTGGTATATCTTGGAGAAGATGTGATATATTAGGGAGAAATGTGGCATTTCTGGAAGAAACTGTCCTCTTTTGGGGATAAAAGAGGTATTTGTGGGAGAAAAGGTCCTATTTGAAAGGGGAACCCTGGTATTTCTTGGAGAAGATGTGATATATTTGGGAGAAATGTGGCATTTCTGGAAGAAACTGTCCTCTTTTGGGGATAAAAGAGGTTTTTTGGGGGAAAAGGTCCTATTTGAAGGGGGAAACGTGGTATTTCTTGGAGAAGATGTGATATATTAGGGAGAAATGTGGCATTTCTGGAAGAAACTGTCCTCTTTTGGGGATAAAACAGGTATTTCATGGAGAAAAGGTCCTAATTGAAGGGGGAAACCTGGTATTTCTTGGAGGAGTTGTGATATATTTGGGAGAAATGTGGCATTTCTGGAAGAAACTGTCCTCTTTTGGGGATAAAAGAGGTTTTTTTGGGGAAAAGGTCCTATTTGAAGGGGGAAAGCTGATATTTCTTGGAGAAGATGTGATATATTTTGGAGAAATGTGGCATTTCTGGAAGAAACTGTCCTCTTATGGGGATAGAACAGGTATTTGTGGGTGATAAGGTCCTATTTGAAGGGGAAAACCTGGTATTTCTTGGAGATGATGTGATATATTTGGGAGAAATGTGGCATGTCTGGAAAAAACTGTCCTCTTTTGGGGATAAAAGAGGTATTTGTGGGTGAAAAGGTCCTATTTGAAGGGGGATAGCTGGTATATCTTGGAGAAGATGTGATATATTTTGGAGAAATGTGGCATTTCTGGAAGAAACTGTCCTCTTTTGGGGATAAAAGAGGTATTTGTGGGAGAAAAGGTCCTATTTGAAAGGGGAACCCTGGTATTTCTTGGAGAAGATGTGATATATTTGGGAGAAATGTGGCATTTCTGGAAGAAACTGTCCTCTTTTGGGGATAAAAGAGGTTTTTTGGGGGAAAAGGTCCTATTTGAAGGGGGAAACGTGGTATTTCTTGGAGAAGATGTGATATATTAGGGAGAAATGTGGCATTTCTGGAAGAAACTGTCCTCTTTTGGGGATAAAACAGGTATTTCATGGAGAAAAGGTCCTAATTGAAGGGGGAAACCTGGTATTTCTTGGAGGAGTTGTGATATATTTGGGAGAAATGTGGCATTTCTGGAAGAAACTGTCCTCTTTTGGGGATAAAAGAGGTTTTTTTGGGGAAAAGGTCCTATTTGAAGGGGGAAAGCTGATATTTCTTGGAGAAGATGTGATATATTTTGGAGAAATGTGGCATTTCTGGAAGAAACTGTCCTCTTATGGGGATAGAACAGGTATTTGTGGGTGATAAGGTCCTATTTGAAGGGGAAAACCTGGTATTTCTTGGAGATGATGTGATATATTTGGGAGAAATGTGGCATGTCTGGAAAAAACTGTCCTCTTTTGGGGATAAAAGAGGTATTTGTGGGTGAAAAGGTCCTATTTGAAGGGGGATAGCTGGTATATCTTGGAGAAGATGTGATATATTTTGGAGAAATGTGGCATTTCTGGAAGAAACTGTCCTCTTTTGGGGATAAAAGAGGTATTTGTGGGAGAAAAGGTCCTATTTGAAAGGGGAACCCTGGTATTTCTTGGAGAAGATGTGATATATTTGGGAGAAATGTGGCATTTCTGGAAGAAACTGTCCTCTTTTGGGGATAAAAGAGGTTTTTTGGGGGAAAAGGTCCTATTTGAAGGGGGAAACGTGGTATTTCTTGGAGAAGATGTGATATATTTGGGAGAAATGTGGCATGTCTGGAAGAAGCTGTCCTATTTTGGGGATAAAAGAGGTATTTGTGGGTGAAAAGGTCCTATTTGAAGGGGGAAACCTGGTATTTCTTGGAGAAGATGTGATATATTTGGGAGAAATGTGGCCTTTCTGGCAGAAACTGTCCTCTTTTGGGGATAAAACAGGTATTTGTGGGAGAAAAGGTCCTATCTGAAGGGGGAAACGTGGTATTTCTTGGAGAAGATGTGATATGTTTGGGAGAAATGTGGCATTTCTGGAAGAAAATGTCCTATTTGGGGGGAGAAGGCTGGTAGTTTTCGGTGAGAAGGTCCTATTTCAGGAGGAATCCTGGTATTTCTTGGAGAAGATGTGATATATTTGGGAGAAATGTGGCATTTCTGGAAGAAAATGTCCAATTTGGGGGGAGAAGGCTGGTAGTTTTGGGTGAGAAGGTCCTATTTCAGGAGGAATCCTGGCTTTTATTGGAGAAGATGTGATATATTTGGGAGAAATGTGGCCTTTCCGGAAGAAACTGTCCTCTTTTGGGGATAAAAGATGTATTAGTGGTTGAAAAGGTCCTATTTCCAGGGGGAAGCATGGTATTTCTTGGAGAAGATGTGATATATTTGGGAGAAATGTGGCATTTCTGGAAGAAACTGTCCTCTTTTGGGGATAAAAGAGGTATTTCATGGAGAAAAGGTCCTAATTCAAGGGGGAAACCTGGTATTTCTTGGAGAAGATGTGATATATTTGGGAGAAATGTGGCCTTTCTGGAAGAAACTGTCGTATTTTGGGGATAAAACAGGTATTTGTGGTTGAAAAGGTCCTATTTGAAGGGGGAAAGCTGGTATTTCTTGGAGAAGATGTGATCTATTTTGGAGAAATGTGGCATTTCTGGAAGAAACTGTCCTCTTTTGGGGATAAAAGAGGTATTTGTGGGTGAAAAGGTCCTATTTGAAGGGGGAAAGCTGGTATTTCTTGGAGAAGATGTGATATATTTGGGAGAAATGAGGCATTTCTGGAAGAAAATGTCCAATTTGTGGGGAGAAGGCTGGTAGTTGTGGGTGAGAAGGTCCTATTTCAGGGGGAATCCTGGTATTTCTTGGAGAAGATGTGATATATTTGGGAGAAATGTGGCATGTCTGGAAAAAACTGTCCTCTTTTGGGGATAAAAGAGGTATTTGTGGGTGAAAAGGTCCTATTTGAAGGGGGATAGCTGGTATATCTTGGAGAAGATGTGATATATTTTGGAGAAATGTGGCATTTCTGGAAGAAACTGTCCTCTTTTGGGGATAAAAGAGGTATTTGTGGGAGAAAAGGTCCTATTTGAAAGGGGAACCCTGGTATTTCTTGGAGAAGATGTGATATATTTGGGAGAAATGTGGCATTTCTGGAAGAAACTGTCCTCTTTTGGGGATAAAAGAGGTTTTTTGGGGGAAAAGGTCCTATTTGAAGGGGGAAACGTGGTATTTCTTGGAGAAGATGTGATATATTAGGGAGAAATGTGGCATTTCTGGAAGAAACTGTCCTCTTTTGGGGATAAAACAGGTATTTCATGGAGAAAAGGTCCTAATTGAAGGGGGAAACCTGGTATTTCTTGGAGGAGTTGTGATATATTTGGGAGAAATGTGGCATTTCTGGAAGAAACTGTCCTCTTTTGGGGATAAAAGAGGTTTTTTTGGGGAAAAGGTCCTATTTGAAGGGGGAAAGCTGATATTTCTTGGAGAAGATGTGATATATTTTGGAGAAATGTGGCATTTCTGGAAGAAACTGTCCTCTTATGGGGATAGAACACGTATTTGTGGGTGAAAAGGTCCTATTTGAAGGGGAAAACCTGGTATTTCTTGGAGATGATGTGATATATTTGGGAGAAATGTGGCATTTCTGGAAGAAAATGTCCTATTTGGGGGGAGAAGGCTGGTATTTGTTGGAGAAAAGGTCCTCTTTCAGGAGGAATCCTGGTATTTCTTGGAGAAGATGTTCTATATTTGGGAGAAATCAGGCATTTCTGGAAGAAACTGTCCTATTTTGGGGATAAAAGAATTTTTTGTGGGTGAAAAGGTCCTATTTGAAGGGGGAAAGCTGGTAATTCTATGAGAAGATGTGATATGTTTGGGAGAAATGTGGCATTTCTGGCAGAAACTGTCGTATTTTGGGGATAAAAGAGGTATTTATGGGTGAAAAGGTCCTATTTGAAGGGGGAAAGCTGGTATTTCTTGGAGAAGATGTGATATATTTGGAGAAATGTGGCATTTCTGGAAGAAACTGTCCTCTTTTGGGGATAAAAGAGGTATTTGTGGGAGAAAAGGTCCTATTTGAAGGGGGAACCCTGGTATTTCTTGGAGAAGATGTGATCTATTTGGGAGAAATGTGGCATGTCTGGAAGAAACTGTCCTCTTTTGGGGATAAAAGAGGTATGTGTGGGTGAAAAGGTCCTATTTGAAGGGGAAAACCTGGTATTTCTTGGAGAAGATGTGATATATTTGGGAGAAATGTGGCATGTCTGGTAGAAAATGTCCTATTTTGGGGAGAAGGCTGGTAGTTTTGGGTGAGAAGGTCCTATTTCAGGAGGAATCCTGGCATTTCTTGGAGAAGATGTGATATATTTGGGAGAAATGTGGCATTTCTGGCAGAAACTGTCCTCTTTTGGGGATAGAACAGGTATTTGTGTGTGAAAAGGTCCTATTTGAAGGGGGAAACCTGGTATTTCTTGGAGAAGATATGATATATTTGGGAGAAATGTGGCATTTCTGGAAGAAACTGTCCTATTTTGGGGATCAAACAGGTATTTGTGGGTGAAAAGGTCCTATTTGAAGGGGGAATCGTGGTATTTCTTGGAGAAGATGTGATATACTTGGGAGAAATGTGGCATTTCTGGAAGAATATGTCCAATTTGAGGGATGAAACAGGTATTTGTGGGTGAAAAGGTCCTATTTGAAGGGGGAAACGTGGTCTTTCTTGGAGAAGATGTGATATATTTGGGAGAAATGTGGCATGTCTGGAAGAAAATGTCCTCTTTTGGGGATAAAAGAGGTATTTGTGGGTGAAAAGGTCCTATTTGAAGGGGAAAACCTGGTATATCTTGGAGAAGATGTGGTATATTTGGGAGAAATGTGGCATGTCTGGAAGAAACTGTCCTCTTTTGGGGATAAAAGAGGTATTTGTGGGTGAAAAGGTCCTATTTGAAGGGGGAAACGTGGTATATCTTGGAGAAGACGTGATATATTTGGGAGAAATGTGGCATGTCTGGAAGAAACTGTCCTCTTTTGGGGATAAAACAGGTATTTGTGGGTGAAAACGTTGTATTTGAAGGGGAAAACTGTTATTTCTTGGAGAAGATGTGATATATTTGGGAGAAATCTGGCATTTCTGGAAGAAACTGTCCTCTTTTGGGGATAAAAGAGGTATTTGTGTGTGAAAAGGTCCTATTTGAAGGGGGAAACCTGTTATTTCTTGGAGAAGATGTGATATATTTGGGAGAAATGTGGCATTTCTGGAAGAAACTGTCCTCTTTTGGGGATAAAAGAGGTATTTGTGGGTGATAAGGTCCTATTTGAAGGGGCAACCCTGGTATTTCTTGGAGAAGATGTGATATATTTGGGAGAAATGTGGCATTTCTGGAAGAAGCTGTCCTCTTTTGGGGATAAAAGAGGTATTTGTGGGTGAAAAGGTCCTATTTGTAGTGGGAAACCTGGTATTTCTTGGAGAAGATGTGATATATTTGGGAGAAATGTGGCCTTTCTGGAAGAAACTGTCCTCTTATGGGGATAAAACAGGTATTTGTGGGAGAAAAGATCCTATCTGAAGGGGGAAACGTGGTATTTCTTGGAGAAGATGTGATCTATTTGGGAGAAATGTGGCCTTTCTGGAAGAAAATGTCCAATTTGGGGGGAGAAGGCTGGTATTTTTCGGTGAGAAGGTCCTATTTCAGGAGGAATCCTGGTATTTCCTGGAGAAGATGTGATATATTTGGGAGAAATGTGGCATTTCTGGAAGAAAATGTCCAATTTTTGGGGAGAAGGCTGGTAGTTGTGGGTGAGAAGGTCCTATTTCAGGAGGAATCCTGGCATTTCTTGGAGAAGATGTGATATATTTGGGAGAAATGTGGCATGTCAGGAAGAAACTGTCCTCTTTTGGGGATAAAAGAGGTATTAGTGGTTGAAAAGGTCCTATTTCAAGGGGGAAGCGTGGTATTTCTTGGAGAAGATGTGATATATTTGGGAGAAATGTGGCATTTCTGGAAGAAACTGTCCTCTTTTGTGGATAAAAGAGGTATTTCATGGAGAAAAGGTCCTAATTCAAGGGGGAAACCTGGTATTTCTTGGAGAAGATGTGATATATTTGGGAGAAATGTGGCCTTTCTGGAAGAAACTGTCCTCTTTTGGGGATAAAAGAGGTATTTGTGGGAGAAAAGGTCCTATTTGAAGGGTAAACCCTGGTATTTCTTGGAGAAGATGTGATATATTTGGGAGAAATGTGGCATTTCTGGAAGAAACTGTCCTCTTTTGGGGATAAAAGAGGTATTTGTGGGTGAAAAGGTCCTATTTGAAGGGGGAAACGTGGTATTTCTAGGAGAAGATGTGATATATTTGGGAGAAATGAGGCATGTCTGGAAGAAAATGTCCAATTTGTGGGGAGAAGGCTGGTAGTTGTGGGTGAGAAGGTCCTAATTCAGGAGGAATCCTGGTATTTCATGGAGAAGATGTGATATATTTGGGAGAAATGTGGCATGTCAGGAAGAAACTGTCCTCTTTTGGGGATAGAACAGGTATTTGTGGGTGAAAAGGTCCTATTTGAAGGGGGAAAGCTGGTATTTCTTGGAGAAGATGTGATATATTTGGGAGAAATGTCGCATTTCTTGAAGAAACTGTCCTCTTTTGGGGATAAAAGAGGTATTTGTGGGTGATAAGGTCCTATTTGAAGGGGGAAAGCTGGTATTTCTTGGAGAAGATGTGATATATTTGGGAGAAATGTGGCATTTCTGGAAGAAACTGTACTCTTTTCGGGATAAAAGAGGTATTTGTGGGTGAAAAGGTCCTATTTGAAGGGGGAAACCAGGTATTTCTTGGAGAAGATGTGATGTATTTGGGAGAAATGTGGCATTTCTGGAAGAAACTGTCCTCTTTTGGGGATAAAACAGGTATTTCATGGAGAAAAGGTCCTAATTGAAGGGGGAAACCTGGTATTTCTTGGAGGAGTTGTGATATATTTGGGAGAAATGTGGCATTTCTGGAAGAAACTGTCCTCTTTTGGGGATAAAAGAGGTATTTGTGGGTGAAAAGGTCCTATTTGAAGGGGGAAACCTGGTATTTCTTGGAGAAGATGTGATGTATTTGGGAGAAATGTGGCATGTCTGGAAAAAACTGTCCTCTTTTGGGGATAAAAGAGGTATTTGTGGGTGAAAAGGTCCTATTTGAAGGGGGAAAGCTGGTATTTCTTGGAGAAGATGTGATATATTTGGGAGAAATGTGGCATGTCTGGAAGAAGCTGTCCTATTTTGTGGATAAAACAGGTATTTGTGGTTGAAAAGGTCCTATTTGAAGGGGGAAACCTGGTATTTCTTGGAGAAGATGTGATATATTTGGGAGAAATGTGGCCTTTCTGGCAGAAACTGTCCTCTTTTGGGGATAAAACAGGTATTTGTGGGAGAAAAGGTCCTATCTGAAGGGGGAAACGTGGTATTTCTTGGAGAAGATGTGATATGTTTGGGAGAAATGTGGCATTTCTGGAAGAAAATGTCCTATTTGGGGGGAGAAGGCTGGTAGTTTTCGGTGAGAAGGTCCTATTTCAGGAGGAATCCTGGAATTTCTTGGAGAAGATGTGATATATTTGGGAGAAATGTGGCATTTCTGGAAGAAAATGTCCAATTTGGGGGGAGAAGGCTGGTAGTTTTGGGTGAGAAGGTCCTATTTCAGGAGGAATCCTGGCTTTTATTGGAGAAGATGTGATATATTTGGGAGAAATGTGGCCTTTCCGGAAGAAACTGTCCTCTTTTGGGGATAAAAGAGGTATTAGTGGTTGAAAAGGTCCTATTTCCAGGGGGAAGCATGGTATTTCTTGGAGAAGATGTGATCTATTTGGGAGAAATGTGGCATTTCTGGAAGAAACTGTCCTCTTTTGTGGATAAAAGAGGTATTTCATGGAGAAAAGGTCCTAATTCAAGGGGGAAACCTGGTATTTCTTGGAGAAGATGTGATATATTTGGGAGAAATGTGGCCTTTCTGGAAGAAACTGTCGTATTTTGGGGATAAAAGAGGTATTTGTGGTTGAAAAGGTCCTATTTGAAGGGGGAAAGCTGGTATTTCTTGGAGAAGATGTGATCTATTTGGGAGAAATGTGGCATTTCTGGAAGAAACTGTCCTCTTTTGGGGATAAAAGAGGTATTTGTGGTTGAAAAGGTCCTATTTCCAGGGGGAACCCTGGTATTTCTTGGAGAAGATGTGATATATTTGGGAGAAATGAGGCATTTCTGGAAGAAAATGTCCAATTTGTGGGGAGAAGGCTGGTAGTTGTGGGTGAGAAGGTCCTATTTGAAGGGGGAATCCTGGTATTTCTTGGAGAAGATGTGATATATTTGGGAGAAATGTGGCATGTCTGGAAGAAACTGTCCTATTTTGGGGATAAAAGAGGTATTTGTGGGTGAAAAGGTCCTATTTGAAGGGTGAAAGCTGGTATTTCTTGGAGAAGATGTGATATATTTGGGAGAAATGTGGCATTTCTGGAAGAAACTGTCCTCTTTTGGGGATAAAAGAGGTATTTGTGGGAGAAAAGGTCCTATTTGAAGGGGGAAAGCTGGTATTTCTTGGAGAAGATGTGATATATTTGGGAGAAATGTGGCATGTCTGGAAGAAACTGTCCTCTTTTGGGGATAAAAGAGGTTTTTTTGGGGAAAAGGTCCTATTTGAAGGGGGAAACCTGGTATTTCTTGGAGAAGATGTGATGTATTTGGGAGAAATGTGGCATGTCTGGAAGAAAATGTCCTCTTTTGGGGATAAAACAGGTATTTCATGGAGAAAAGGTCCTAATTGAAGGGGGAAACCTGGTATTTCTTGGAGGAGTTGTGATATATTTGGGAGAAATGTGGCATTTCTGGAAGAAACTGTCCTCTTTTGGGGATAAAACAGGTATTTCATGGAGAAAAGGTCCTAATTGAAGGGGGAAACCTGGTATTTCTTGGAGGAGTTGTGATATATTTGGGAGAAATGTGGCATTTCTGGAAGAAACTGTCCTCTTTTGGGGATAAAAGAGGTATTTGTGGGTGAAAAGGTCCTATTTGAAGGGGGAAAGCTGGTATTTCTTGGAGAAGATGTGATATATTTGGGAGAAATGTGGCATGTCTGGAAAAAACTGTCCTCTTTTGGGGATAAAAGAGGTATTTGTGGTGAAAAGGTCCTATTTGAAGGGGGAAAGCTGGTATTTCTTGGAGAAGATGTGATATATTTGGGAGAAATGTGGCATGTCTGGAAGAAGCTGTCCTTTTTTGTGGATAAAACAGGTATTTGTGGTTGAAAAGGTCCTATTTGAAGGGGGAAACCTGGTATTTCTTGGAGAAGATGTGATATATTTGGGAGAAATCTGGCCTTTCTGGCAGAAACTGTCCTCTTTTGGGGATAAAAGAGGTATTTGTGGGAGAAAAGGTCCTATCTGAAGGGGGAAACGTGGTATTTCTTGGAGAAGATGTGATATGTTTGGGAGAAATGTGGCATTTCTGGAAGAAAATGTCCTATTTGGGGGGAGAAGGCTGGTAGTTTTCGGTGAGAAGGTCCTATTTCAGGAGGAATCCTGGAATTTCTTGGAGAAGATGTGATATATTTGGGAGAAATGTGGCATTTCTGGAAGAAAATGTCCAATTTGGGGGGAGAAGGCTGGTAGTTTTGGGTGAGAAGGTCCTATTTCAGGAGGAATCCTGGCTTTTATTGGAGAAGATGTGATATATTTGGGAGAAATGTGGCCTTTCCGGAAGAAACTGTCCTCTTTTGGGGATAAAAGAGGTATTAGTGGTTGAAAAGGTCCTATTTCCAGGGGGAAGCATGGTATTTCTTGGAGAAGATGTGATATATTTGGGAGAAATGTGGCATTTCTGGAAGAAACTGTCCTCTTTTGGGGATAAAAGAGGTATTTCATGGAGAAAAGGTCCTAATTCAAGGGGGAAACCTGGTATTTCTTGGAGAAGATGTGATATATTTGGGAGAAATGTGGCCTTTCTGGAAGAAACTGTCGTATTTTGGGGATAAAAGAGGTATTTGTGGTTGAAAAGGTCCTATTTGAAGGGGGAAAGCTGGTATTTCTTGGAGAAGATGTGATCTATTTGGGAGAAATGTGGCATTTCTGGAAGAAACTGTCCTCTTTTGGGGATAAAAGAGGTATTTGTGGTTGAAAAGGTCCTATTTCCAGGGGGAACCCTGGTATTTCTTGGAGAAGATGTGATATATTTGGGAGAAATGAGGCATTTCTGGAAGAAAATGTCCAATTTGTGGGGAGAAGGCTGGTAGTTGTGGGTGAGAAGGTCCTATTTGAAGGGGGAATCCTGGTATTTCTTGGAGAAGATGTGATATATTTGGGAGAAATGTGGCATGTCTGGAAGAAACTGTCCTATTTGGGGGATAAAACAGGTATTTGTGGGTGAAAAGGTCCTATTTGAAGGGTGAAAGCTGGTATTTCTTGGAGAAGATGTGATATATTTGGGAGAAATGTGGCATTTCTGGAAGAAACTGTCCTCTTTTGGGGATAAAAGAGGTATTTGTGGGAGAAAAGGTCCTATTTGAAAGGGGAACCCTGGTATTTCTTGGAGAAGATGTGATATATTTGGGAGAAATGTGGCATTTCTGGAAGAAACTGTCCTCTTTTGGGGATAAAAGAGGTTTTTTTGGGGAAAAGGTCCTATTTGAAGGGGGAAACGTGGTATTTCTTGGAGAAGATGTGATATATTTGGGAGAAATGTGGCATTTCTGGAAGAAACTGTCCTCTTTTGGGGATAAAACAGGTATTTCATGGAGAAAAGGTCCTAATTGAAGGGGGAAACCTGGTATTTCTTGGAGGAGTTGTGATATATTTGGGAGAAATGTGGCATTTCTGGAAGAAACTGTCCTCTTTTGGGGATAAAAGAGGTTTTTTTGGGGAAAAGGTCCTATTTGAAGGGGGAAAGCTGGTATTTCTTGGAGAAGATGTGATATATTTTGGAGAAATGTGGCATTTCTGGAAGAAACTGTCCTATTTGGGAGGAGAAGCCTGCTATTACTGGGTGAAAAGGTCCTATTTGAAGGGGAAAACCTGGTATTTCTTGGAGAAGATGTGATATATTTGGGAGAAATGTGGCATGTCTGGAAGAAAATGTCCTATTTGGGGGGAGAAGGCTGGTATTTGTGGGAGAAAAGGTCCTATTTCAGGAGGAATCCTGGTATTTCTTGGAGGAGATGTGATATGTTTGGGAGAAATGTGGCCTTTCTGGAAGAAACTGTCCTCTTTTGGGGATAAAAGAGGTATTTTTGGGTGAAAAGGTCCTATTTGAAGGGGGAAACGTGGTATTTCTTGGAGAAGATGTGATATGTTTGGGAGAAATGTGGCATGTCTGGAAGAAAGTGTCCTATTTTGGGGTTAAAACAGGTATTTGTGGGAGAAAAGGTCCTATGTGAAGGGGGAAACCTGGTATTTCTTGGAGAAGATGTGATATATTTGGGAGAAATGTGGCATGTCTGGAAGAAACTATCCAATTTTGGGTATAAAACAGGTATTTGTGGGTGAAAAGGTCCTATTTGAAGGGGGAAAGCTGGTATTTCTTGGAGAAGATATGATATATTTGGTAGAAATGTGGCATGTCTGGAAGAAACTGTCCTCTTTTGGGGATAAAAGAGGTATTTGTGGGTGAAAAGGTCCTATTTGAAGGGGGAACCCTGGTATTTCTTGGAGAAGATGTGATATATTTGGGAGAAATGTGGCATTTCTGGAAGAAACTGTCCTATTTGGGGGGATAAAAGAGGTATTTGTGGGTGAAAAGGTCCTATTTCCAGGGGGAACCCTGGTATTTCTTGGAGAAGATGTGATATATTTGGGAGAAATGTGGCATGTCAGGAAGAAACTGTCCTCTTTTGGGGATAAAAGAGGTATTTGTGGGTGAAAAGTTCCTATTTGAAGGGGGAAACCTGGTATTTCTTGGAGAAGATATGATATATTTGGGAGAAATGTGCCATTTCTGGAAGAATCTCTCCTCTTTAGGGGATATAACAGGTATTTGTGGGTGAAAAGGTCCTATTTGAAGGGGGAAACCTGGTATTTCTTGGAGAAGATGTGATATGTTTGGGAGAAATGTGGCATTTCTGGAAGAAACTGTCGTATTTTGGGGATAAAAGAGGTATTTATGGGTGAAAAGGTCCTATTTGAAGGGGGAAAGCTGGTATTTCTTGGAGAAGATGTGATATATTTGGGAGAAATGTGGCATTTCTGGAAGAAACTGTCCTCTTTTGGGGATAAAAGAGGTATTTGTGGGAGAAAAGGTCCTATTTGAAGGGGGAACCCTGCTATTTCTTGGAGAAGATGTGATCTATTTGGGAGAAATGTGGCATGTCTGGAAGAAACTGTCCTCTTTTGGGGATAAAAGAGGTATGTGTGGGTGAAAAGGTCCTATTTCCAGGGGAAAACCTGGTATTTCCTGGAGAAGATGTGATCTATTTGGGAGAAATGTGGCATGTCTGGAAGAAAATGTCCTATTTTGGGGAGAAGGCTGGTAGTTTTGGGTGAGAAGGTCCTATTTCAGGAGGAATCCTGGTATTTCTTGGAGAAGATGTGATATATTTGGGAGAAATGTGGCATTTCTGGAAGAAACTGTCCTCTTTTGGGGATAGAACAGGTATTTGTGGGTGAAAAGGTCCTATTTGAAGGGGGAAACCTGGTATTTCTTGGAGAAGATATGATATATTTGGGAGAAATGTGGCATTTCTGGAAGAAACTGTCCTATTTTGGGGATCAAACAGTTATTTGTGGGTGAAAAGGTCCTATTTGAAGGGGGAAACGTGGTATTTCTTGGAGAAGATGTGATATACTTGGGAGAAATGTGGCATTTCTGGAAGAATATGTCCAATTTGACGGATAAAAGAGGTATTTGTGGTTGAAAAGGTCCTATTTGAAGGGGGAAACGTGGTCTTTCTTGGAGAAGATGTGATATATTTGGGAGAAATGTGGCATGTCTGGAAGAAAATGTCCTCTTTTGGGGATACAAGAGGTATTTGTGGGTGAAAAGGTCCTATTTGAAGGGGGAAACGTGGTATATCTTGGAGAAGATGTGGTATATTTGGGAGAAATGTGGCATGTCTGGAAGAAACTGTCCTCTTTTGGGGATAAAACAGGTATTTGTGGGTGAAAACGTTGTATTTGAAGGGGAAAACTGTTATTTCTTGGAGAAGATGTGATATATTTGGGAGAAATCTGGCATTTCTGGAAGAAACTGTCCTATTTTGGGGATAAAAGAGGTATTTGTGGGTGAAAAGGTCCTATTTCCAGGGGGAAACCTGTTATTTCTTGGAGAAGATGTGATATATTTGGGAGAAATGTGGCATTTCTGGAAGAAACTGCCCTCTTTTGGGGATAAAAGAGGTATTTGTGGGTGATAAGGTCCTATTTGAAGGGGCAACCCTGGTATTTCTTGGAGAAGATGTGATATATTTGGGAGAAATGTGGCATTTCTGGAAGAAGCTGTCCTCTTTTGGGGATAAAAGAGGTATGTGTGGGTGAAAAGGTCCTATTTGTAGTGGGAAACCTGGTATTTCTTGGAGAAGATGTGATATATTTGGGAGAAATGTGGCCTTTCTGGAAGAAACTGTCCTCTTATGGGGATAAAACAGGTATTTGTGGGAGAAAAGGTCCTATCTGAAGGGGGAAACGTGGTATTTCTTGGAGAAGATGTGATCTATTTGGGAGAAATGTGGCATTTCTGGAAGAAAATGTCCAATTTGGGGGGAGAAGGCTGGTATTTTTCGGTGAGAAGGTCCTATTTCAGGAGGAATCCTGGTATTTCTTGGAGAAGATGTGATGTATTTGGGAGAAATGTGGCATTTCTGGAAGAAAATGTCCAATTTGGGGGGAGAAGGCTGGTAGTTTTGGGTGAGAAGGTCCTATTTCAGGAGGAATCCTGGCATTTCTTGGAGAAGATGTGATCTATTTGGGAGAAATGTGGCCTTTCTGGAAGAAACTGTCCTCTTTTGGGGATAAAAGAGGTATTAGTGGTTGAAAAGGTCCTATTTGAAGGGGGAAGCGTGGTATTTCTTGGAGAAGATGTGATATATTTGGGAGAAATGTGGCATTTCTGGAAGAAACTGTCCTCTTTTGTGGATAAAAGAGGTATTTGTGGGAGAAAAGGTCCTAATTCAAGGGGGAAACCTGGTATTTCTTGGAGAAGATGTGATATATTAGGGAGAAATGTGGCCTTTCTGGAAGAAACTGTCGTATTTTGGGGATAAAAGAGGTATTTGTGGGAGAAAAGGTCCTATTTGAAGGGTAAACCCTGGTATTTCTTGGAGAAGATGTGATATATTTGGGAGAAATGTGGCATTTCTGGAAGAAACTGTCCTCTTTTGGGGATAAAAGAGGTATTTGTGGGTGAAAAGTTCCTATTTGAAGGGGGAAAGCTGGTATTTCTTGGAGAAGATGTGATATATTTGGGAGAAATGTGGCATTTCTGGAATAAAATGTCCAATTTGTGGGGAGAAGGCTGGTAGTTGTGGGTGAGAAGGTCCTATTTCCGGAGGAATCCTGGTATTTCTTGGAGAAGATGTGATCTATTTGGGAGAAATGTGGCATGTCAGGAAGAAACTGTCCTCTTTTGGGGATAAAAGAGGTATTTGTGGGTGAAAAGGTCCTATTTGAAGGGGGAAAGCTGGTATTTCTTGGAGAAGATGTGATATATTTGGGAGAAATGTGGCATTTCTGGAAGAAACTGTCCTCTTTTGGGGATAAAAGAGGTATTTCATGGAGAAAAGGTCCTAATTCAAGGGGGAACCCTGGTATTTCTTGGAGAAGATGTGATATATTTGGGAGAAATGTGGCATGTCTGGAAGAAACTGTCCTGTTTTGGGGATAAAAGAGGTATGTGTGGGTGAATAGGTCCTATTTCCAGGGGAAAACCTGGTATTTCTTGGAGAAGATGTGATCTATTTGGGAGAAATGTGGCATGTCTGGAAGAAAATGTCCTATTTGGGGGGAGAAGGCTGGTAGTTGTGGGAGAAAAGGTCCTATTTCAGGAGGAATCCTGGTATTTCTTGGAGGAGATGTGATATGTTTGGGAGAAATGTGGCATTTCTGGAAGAAACTGTCCTATTTTGAGGATAAAAGAGGTATTTTTGGGTGAAAAGGTCCTATTTGAAGGGGGAAACCTGGTATTTCTTGGAGAAGATGTGATGTATTTGGGAGAAATGTGGCATGTCTGGAAGAAACTGTCGTATTTTGGGCATAAAAGAGGTATTTGTGGGAGAAAAGGTCCTATTTGAAGGGGGAAAGCTGGTATTTCTTGGAGAAGATGTGATATGTTTGGGAGAAATGTGGCATTTCTTGAAGAAACTGTCCTCTTTTGGGGATAAAAGAGGTATTTGTGGGTGATAAGGTCCTATTTGAAGGGGGAAAGCTGGTATTTCTTGGAGAAGATGTGATATATTTGGGAGAAATGTGGCATGTCTGGAAGAAACTGTCCTCTTTTGGGGATAAAAGAGGTATTTGTGGGTGAAAAGTTCCTATTTGAAGGGGGAAAGCTGGTATTTTTTGGAGAAGATTTGATATATTTGGGAGAAATGTGGCATTTCTGGAAGAAACTGTCCTCTTTTCGGGATAAAAGAGGTATTTGTGGGTGAAAAGGTCCTATTTGAAGGGGGAAAGCTGGTATTTCTTGGAGAAGATGTGATATATTTGGGAGAAATGTGGCATTTCTGGAAGAAACTGTCCTCTTTTGGGGATAAAAGAGGTATTTGTGGGTGAAAAGGTCCTATTTGAAGGGGGAAACCTGGTATTTCTTGGAGAAGATGTGATATATTTGGGAGAAATGTGGCATTTCTGGAAGAAACTGTCCTCTTTTGGGGAGAAAACAGGTATTTCATGGAGAAAAGGTCCTAATTGAAGGGGGAAACCTGGTATTTCTTGGAGGAGTTGTGATATATTTGGGAGAAATGTGGCATTTCTGGAAGAAACTGTCCTCTTTTGGGGATAAAAGAGGTATTTGTGGGAGAAAAGGTCCTATTTGAAGGGGGAACCCTGCTATTTCTTGGAGAAGATGTGATGTATTTGGGAGAAATGTGGCATGTCTGGAAAAAACTGTCCTCTTTTGGGATAAAAGAGGTATTTGTGGGTGAAAAGGTCCTATTTGAAGGGGGAAAGCTGGTATTTCTTGGAGAAGATGTGATGTATTTGGGAGAAATGTGGCATATCTGGAAGAAGCTGTCCTCTTTTGGGGATAAAACAGGTATTTGTGGGTGAAAAGGTCCTATTTCAAGGGGGAAACCTGGTATTTCTTGGAGAAGATGTGATATATTTGGGAGAAATGTGGCATTTCTGGCAGAAACTGTCCTCTTTTGGGGATAAAACAGGTATTTGTGGGAGGAAAGGTCCTATCTGAAGGGGGAAACCTGGTATTTCTTGGAGAAGATGTGATCTATTTGGGAGAAATGTGGCATGTCTGGAAGAAAATGTCCAATTTGGGGGGAGAAGGCTGGTAGTTTTCGGTGAGAAGGTCCTCTTTCAGGAGGAATCCTGGTATTTCTTGGAGAAGATGTGATATATTTGGGAGAAATGTGGCATTTCTGGAAGAAAATGTCCAATTTGGGGGGAGAAGGCTGGTAGTTTTGGGTGAGAAGGTCCTATTTCAGGAGGAATCCTGGCTTTTCTTGGAGAAGATGTGATATATTTGGGAGAAATGTGGCCTTTCTGGAAGAAACTGTCCTCTTTTGGGGATAAAAGAGGTATTTGTGGGTGAAAAGGTCCTATTTCCAGGGGGAAGCATGGTATTTCTTGGAGAAGATGTGATATATTTGGGAGAAATGTGGCATTTCTGGAAGAAACTGTCCTCTTTTGGGGATAAAAGAGGTATTTCATGGAGAAAAGGTCCTAATTTGAAGGGGGAAAGCTGGTATTTCTTGGAGAAGATGTGATATATTTGGGAGAAATGTGGCATTTCTGGAAGAAAATGTCCTATTTGTGGGGAGAAGGCTGGTAGTTTTGGGTGAGAAGGTCCTATTTCAGGAGGAATCCTGGTATTTCTTGGAGAAGATGTGATATATTTGGGAGAAATGTGGCATGTCTGGAAGAAACTGTCCTATTTTGGGGATAAAAGAGGTATTTGTGGGTGAAAAGGTCCTATTTGAAGGGGGAAAGCTGGTATTTCTTGGAGAAGATGTGATATATTTGGGAGAAATGTGGCATTTCTGGAAGAAACTGTCCTCTTTTGGGGATAAAAGAGGTATTTGTGGGAGAAAAGGTCCTATTTGAAAGGGGAACCCTGGTATTTCTTGGAGAAGATGTGATATATTTGGGAGAAATGTGGCCTTTCTGGAAGAAACTGTCCTCTTTTGGGGATAAAAGAGGTTTTTTTGGGGAAAAGGTCCTATTTGAAGGGGGAAACGTGGTATTTCTTGGAGAAGATGTGATATATTTGGGAGAAATGTGGCATTTCTGGAAGAAACTGTCCTCTTTTGGGGATAAAACAGGTATTTCATGGAGAAAAGGTCCTAATTGAAGGGGGAAACCTGGTATTTCTTGGAGGAGTTGTGATATATTTGGGAGAAATGTGGCATTTCTGGAAGAAACTGTCCTCTTTTGGGGATAAAAGAGGTTTTTTTGGGGAAAAGGTCCTATTTGAAGGGGGAAACGTGGTATTTCTTGGAGAAGATGTGATCTATTTAGGAGAAATGTGGCATTTCTGGAAGAAACTGTCCTCTTATGGGGATAGAACAGGTATTTGTGGGTGATAAGGTCCTATTTGAAGGGGAAAACCTGGTATTTCTTGGAGAAGATGTGATATATTTGGGAGAAATGTGGCATGTCTGGAAGAAAATGTCCTATTTGGGGGGAGAAGGGTGGTATTTGTGGGAGAAAAGGTCCTTTTTCAGGAGGAATCCTGGTATTTCTTGGAGGAGATGTGATATGTTTGGGAGAAATGTGGCCTTTCTGGAAGAAACTGTCCTCTTTTGGGGATAAAAGAGGTATTTGTGGGTGAAAAGGTCCTATTTGAAGGGGGAAACGTGGTATTTCTTGGAGAAGATGTGATATATTTGGGAGAAATGTGGCATGTCTGGAAGAAACTGTCCTATTTTGGGGTTAAAACAGGTATTTGTGGGAGAAAAGGTCCTATGTGAAGGGGGAAACCTGGTATTTCTTGGAGAAGATGTGATCTATTTGGGAGAAATGTGGCATGTCTGGAAGAAACTGTCCTATTTTGGGGATAAAAGAGCTATTTGTGGGTGAAAAGGTCCTATTTGAAGGGGGAAAGCTGGTATTTCTTGGAGAAGATGTGATATATTTGGGAGAAATGTGGCATTTCTGGAAGAAAGTGTCCTGTTTTGGGGATAAAACAGGTATTTGTGGGAAAAAAGGTCCTATTTGAAGGGGGAAAGCTGGTATTTCTTGAAGGAGATGTGATTTATGTGGGCGAAATGTGGCATTTCTGGAAGAAACTGTCCTCTTTTGGGGATAAAAGAGGTATTTGTGTGTGAAAATGTCCTATTTGAAAAGGGAAAGCTGGTATTTCTTGGAGAAGATGTGATATATTTGGGAGAAATCTGGCATTTCTGGAAGAAACTGTCCTATTTGTGGGGAGAATCCTGCTAATAGTGGGTGATAAGGTCCTATTTGAAGGGGGAAAGCTGGTATTTCTTGGAGAAGATGTGATATATTTGGGAGAAATGTGCCATTTCTGGAAGAAACTGTCCTCTTTTGGGGATCAAAGAGGTATTTGTGGGTGAAAAGGTCCTATTTGAAGGGGAAACCTGGTATTTCTTGGAGAAGATGTGATATGTTTGGGAGAAATGTGGCATTTCTGGAAGAAACTGTCCTATTTGGGGGGAGAAGGCTGGTAGTTGTGGGAGAAAAGGTCCTCTTTCAGGAGGAATCCTGGTATTTCTTGGAGAAGATGAGATATATTTGGGAGAAATGTGGCATGTCTGGAAGAAACTGTCCTATTTGAGGGATAAAGAGGTATTTGTGGGTGAAAAGGTCCTATTTGAAGGGGGAAACCTGGTATTTCTTGGAGAAGATGTGATCTACTTGGGAGAAATGTGGCATTTCTGGAAGAAACAGTCCTCTTTTGGGGATAAAAGAGGTATTTGTGGGTGAAAAGGTCCTATTTGAAGGGGGAAAGCTGGTATTTCTTGGAGAAGATGTGATATGTTTGGGAGAAATGTGGCCTTTCTGGCAGAAACTGTCCTATTTTGGGGATAAAAGTGGTATTTGTGGGTGAAAAGGTCCTACTTGAAGGGGGTATCCTGGTATTTCTTGGAGAAGATGTGATATATTTGGGAGAAATGTGGCATTTCTGGAAGAAACTGTCCTATTTTGGGGATCAATCTTCTCCAAGAAATACCAGGGTTCCCCCTTCAAATAGGACCTTATCACCCACAAATACCTGTTTTATCCCCTGAAGAGGACAGTTTCTTCCAGAAAGGCCACATTTCTCCCAAACACATCATATCTTCTCCTAGAAATGCCAGGTTTCCAACTTCAAATAGGACCTTTTCACCCAAAAATACCTCTTTTATCCCCAAAATAGGACAGTTTCTTCCAGAAATGCCACATTTCTCCCAAATATATCACATCCTCTCCAAGAAATAACAGGTTTCCCCCTTCAAATACAACGTTTTCACCCACAAATACCTGTTTTATCCCCAAAAGAGGACAGTTTCTTCCAGAAATGCCACATTTCTCCCAAATATACCACATCTTCTCCAAGAAATACCAGGTTTCCCCCTTCAAATAGGACCTTTTCACCCACAAGTACCTCTTTTATCCCCGAAAGAGGACAGTTTCTTCAAGAAATGCCACATTTCTCCCAAATATATCACATCTTCTCCAAGAAATACCACGTTTCCCCCTTCAAATAGGACCTTTTCACCCACAAATACCTCTTTTATCCCCAAAATAGGACAGTTTCTTCCAGAAATGCCACATTTCTCCCAAATATATCACATCTTCTCCAAGAAATACCAGCTATCCCCCTTCAAATAGGACCTTTTCACCCACAAAAAATTCTTTTATCCCCAAAATAGGACAGTTTCTTCCAGAAATGCCACATTTCTCCCAAATATATCACATCTTCTCCAAGAAATACCAGCTTTCCCCCTTCAAATAGGACCTTTTCACCATGAAATACCTCTTTATCCCTCAAATAGGACAGTTTCTTCCAGACATGCCACATTTCTCCCAAATAGATCACATCTTCTCCAAGAAATACCAGGATTCCTCCTGAAAGAGGACCTTTTCTCCCACAAATACCAGCCTTCTCCCGCCAAATAGGACAGTTTCTTCCAGAAATGCCTGATTTCTCCCAAATATATCACATCTTCTCCAAGAAATACCAGGTTTTCCCCTGGAAATAGGACCTTTTCACCCACAAATACCTCTTTGATCCCCAAAAGAGGACAGTTTCTTCCAGAAATGGCACATTTCTACCAAATACATCACCTCTTCTCCAAGAAATACCAGCTTTCCCCCTTCAAATAGGACCTTTTCACCCACTAATAGCAGGCTTCTCCCCCCAAATAGGACAGTTTCTTCCAGAAATGCCAGATTTCTCCCTAATAGATCACATCTTCTCCAAGAAATACCAGGTTTCCCCCTGGAAATAGGACCTTTTCTCCCACAAATACCTCTTTTATCCCCAAAAGAGGACAGTTTCTTCCAGAAATGCCACATTTCTCCCAAATATATCACATCTCCTTCAAGAAATACCAGCTTTCCCCCTTCAAATAGGATCTTGTCACCCACAAATACCTCTTTTATCCCCAAAACAGGACACTTTCTTCTAGAAATGCCACATTTCTCCCAAATATATCACATCTTCTCCAAGAAATACCAGGTTTCCCCCTTCAAATAGGACCTTTTCACCCACAAATACCTCTTTTATCCCCAAAAGAGGACAGTTTCTTCCAGACATGCCACATTTCTCCCAAATAGATCACATCTTCTCCTAGAAATACCAGGTTTCCCCCTTCAAATAGGACCTTTTCTCCCACAAATACCTGTTTCATCCCCAAAGGAGGACAGTTTTTTCCAGACATGCCACATGTCTCCCAAATAGATCACATCTTCTCCAAGAAATAACAGGATTCCCCCTTCAAATAGGACATTTTCACCCACAAATACCTCTTTTATCCCCAAAAGAGGACAGTTTCTTCCAGAAAGGCCACATTTCTCCCAAACATAACACATCTCCTCCAAGAAATACCAGGATTCCTCCTGAAATAGGACCTTTTCTCCCACAAATACCAGCCTTCTCCCCCAATATAAGACATTTTCTTCCAGACATGACACATTTCTCCCAAACATATCACATCTTCTCCAAGAAATACCAGCTTTCCCCCTTCAAATAGGACCTTTTCACCCACACATACCTCTTTTATCCCCAAAAGAGGACAGTTTCTTCCAGAAATGCCACATTTCTCCCAAATATATCACATCTTCTACAAGAAATACCACGTTTCCCCCTTCAAATAGGACCTTTTCCCCAAAAAAACCTCTTTTATCCCCAAAAGAGGACAGTTTCTTCCAGAAATGCCACATTTCTCCCTAATATATCACATCTTCTCCAAGAAATACCAGCTTTCCCCCTTCAAATAGGACCTTTTCTCCATGAAATACCTCTTTTATCCCCAAAAGAGGACAGTTTCTTCCGGAAATGCCACATTTCTCCCAAATAGATCACATCTTCTCCAAGAAATACCAGGTTTCCCCCTTCAAATAGGACCTTTTCAACCACTAATACCTCTTTTATCCCCAAAAGAGGACAGTTTCTTCCTGACATGCCACATTTCTCCCAAATATATCACATCTTCTCCAAGAAATGCCAGGATTCCTCCTGAAATAGGACCTTCTCACCGAATACTACCAGCCTTCTCCCCCCAAATTGGACATTTTCTTCCAGACATGCCACATTTCTCCCAAAATAGATCACATCTTCTCCAAGAAATACCAGCTTTCCCCCTTCAAATACGACCTTTTCTCCCACAAATACCTGTTTTATCCCCCAAATAGGACAGTTTCTTCCAGAAATGCCACATTTCTCCCAAATATATCACATCTTCTCCAAGAAATACCAGCTTTCCCCTTCAAATAGGACCTTTTCACCACAAATACCTCTTTTATCCCCAAAAGAGGACAGCTTCTTCCAGACATGCCACATTTCTCCCAAATATATCACATCTTCTCCAAGAAATACCAGGTTTCCCCCTTCAAATAGGACCTTATCACCCACAAATACCTCTTTTATCCCAAAAGAGGACAGTTTCTTCCTGACATGCCACATTTCTCCCAAATATATCACATCTTCTCCAAGAAATAACAGGTTTCCCCCTTCAAATAGGACCTTTTCACCCACAAATACCTCTTTTATCCCCAAAATAGGACAGTTTCTTCCAGAAATGCCACATTTCTCCCAAATACATCACATCTTCTCCAAGAAATACCAGCTTTCCCCCTTCAAATAGGACCTTATCTCCCACAAATACCTGTTTTATCCCCAAAATAGGACAGTTTCTTCCAGAAATGCCACATTTCTCCCAAATATACCACATCTTCTCCAAGAAATACCACGTTTCCCCCTTCAAATAGGACCTTTTCACCCACAAATACCTGTTTTATCCCCGAAGTAGGACAGTTTCTTCCAGAAATGCCAGATTTCTCCCAAATAGATCACATCTTCTCCAAGAAATACCAGGTTTCCCCCTTCAAATAGGACCTTTTCAACCACAAATACCTCTTTTATCCCTCAAATTGGACGTATTCTTCCAGAAATGCCACATTTCTCCCAAATAGATCACATCTTCTCCAAGAAATACCAGGTTTCCCCCTTCAAATAGGACCTTTTCACCCACAAATACCTCTTTTATCCCCAAAAGAGGACAGTTTCTTCCAGAAATGCCACATTTCTCCCAAATATATCACATCTTCTCCAAGAAATACCAGGTTTCCCCCTTCAAATAGGACCTTTTCACCCACAAATACCTGTTTGATCCCCAAAAGAGGACAGTTTCATCCAGAAATGCCACATTTCTCCCAAATATATCATATCTTCTCCAAGAAATAACAGGTTTCCCCCTTCAAATAGGAAATTTTCACCCACAAATACCTGTTTTATCCCCAAAAGAGGACAGTTTCTTCCAGAAATGCCAGATTTCTCCCAAATAGATCACATCTTCTCCAAGAAATACCAGGTTTCCCCCTTCAAATAGGACCTTTTCACCCACAGAAAATTCTTTTATCCCCAAAAGAGGACAGTTTCTTCCAGAAATGCCACATTTCTCCCAAATATATCACATCTTCTCCAAGAAATACCAGGTTTCCCCCTTCAAATAGGACCTTTTCAACCACTAATACCTCTTTTATCCCCAAAAGAGGACAGTTTCTTCCGGAAAGGCCACATTTCTCCCAAATATATCACATCTTCTCCAAGAAATGCCAGGATTCCTCCTGAAATAGGACCTTCTCACCCAAAACTACCAGCCTTCTCCCCCCAAATTGGACATTTTCTTCCAGACATGCCACATTTCTCCCAAATATATCACATCTTCTCCAAGAAATACCGGGATTCCTCCTGAAATAGGACCTTCTCACCGAAAACTACCAGCCTTCTCCCCCCAAATTGGACATTTTCTTCCAGACATGCCACATTACTCCCAAATAGATCACATCTTCTCCAAGAAATACCAGCTTTCCCCCTTCAAATAGGACCTTTTCACCCACAAATACCTGTTTTATCCCCAAAACAGGACACTTTCTTCCAGAAATGCCACATTTCTCCCAAATATATCACATCTTCTCCAAGAAATACCAGCTTTCCCCCTTCAAATAGGACCTTTTCACCCACAAATACCTCTTTTATCCCCAAAATAGGACAGCTTCTTCCAGACATGCCACATTTCTCCCAAATAGATCACATCTTCTCCAAGAAATACCAGGTTTCCCCCTTCAAATAGGACCTTTTCACCCACAAATACCTCTTTTATCCCCAAAAGAGGACAGTTTCTTCCAGAAAGGCCAGATTTCTCCCAAATATATCACATCTTCTCCAAGAAATACCAGGTTTCCCCCTTCAAATAGGACCTTTTCAACCACAATAACCTCTTTTATCCCCAAAATAGGACAGTTTCTTCCAGGAATGCCACATTTCTCCCAAATATATCACATCTTCTCCAAGAAATAACAGGATTCCCCCTTCAAATACAACAGTTTCACACACAAATACCTCTTTTATCCCCAAAAGAGGACAGTTTCTTCCAGAAATGCCACATTTCTCCCAAATAGATCACATCTTCTCCAAGAAATACCAGGTTTCCCCCTTCAAATAGGACCTTTTCACCCACAAATACCTCTTTGATCCCCAAAAGAGGACAGTTTCTTCCAGAAATGCCACATTTTCTCCAAATAGATCACATCTTCTCCAAGAAATACCAGGATTCCTCCTGAAATGTGACCTTCTCACCCACAGCTACCAGCCTTCTCCCCACAAATAGGACATTTTCTTCCAGAAATGCCTCATTTCTCCCAAATATATCACATCTTCTCCAAGAAATACCAGGGTTCCCCCTGGAAATAGGACCTTTTCACCCACAAATACCTCTTTTATCCCCAAAATAGGACAGTTTCTTCCAGAAATGCCACATTTCTCCCAAATATATCACATCTTCTCCAAGAAATACCAGGTTTCCCCCTTCAAATAGGACCTTTTCACCCACAAATACCTCTTTTATCCCCAAAAGAGGACAGTTTCTTCCAGAAATGCCACATTTCTCCCAAATATATCACATCTTCTCCAAGAAATACCAGGGTTTCCCCTTCAAATAGGACCTTTTCACCCACAAATACCTCTTTTATCCCCAAAATAGGACAGTTTCTTCCAGAAAAGCCACATTTCTCCCAAATATATCACATCTTCTCCAAGAAATACCAGGTTTCCCCCTTCAAATAGGACCTTTTCACCCACAAATACCTGTTTTATCCCCAAAAGAGGACAGTTTCTTCCAGACATGCCACATTTCTCCCAAATATATCACATCTTCTCCAAGAAATACCAGCTTTCCCCCTTCAAATAGGACCTTATCACCCACAAATACCTCTTTTATCCCCAAAAGAGGACAGTTTCTTCCAGAAATGCCACATTTCTCCCAAATATACCACATCTTCTCCAAGAAATACCAGGTTTCCCCCTTCAAATAGGACCTTTTCACCCACAAATACCTCTTTTATCCCCAAAATAGGACAGTTTCTTCCAGAAATGCCAGATTTCTCCCAAATACATCACATCTTCTCCAAGAAATACCAGCTTTCCCCCTTCAAATAGGACCTTATCTCCCACAAATACCTGTTTTATCCCCAAAAGAGGACAGTTTCTTCCAGAAATGCCACATTTCTCCCAAATATACCACATCTTCTCCAAGAAATACCACGTTTCCCCCTTCAAATAGGACCTTTTCACCCACAAATACCTGTTTTATCCCCAAAGTAGGACAGTTTCTTCCAGAAATGCCAGATTTCTCCCAAATATATCACATCTTCTCCAAGAAATACCAGGTTTCCCCCTTCAAATAGGACCTTTTCAACCACAAATACCTCTTTCATACCCAAAAGAGGACAGTTTCTTCAGAAATGCCACATTTCTCCCAAATATATCACATCTTCTCCAAGAAATAACAGGTTTCCCCCTTCAAATAGGAAATTTTCACCCACAAATACCTGTTTTATCCCCAAAAGAGGACAGTTTCTTCCAGAAATGCCAGATTTCTCCCAAATAGATCACATCTTCTCCAAGAAATACCAGGTTTCCCCTTCAAATAGGACCTTTTCACCCACAGAAAATTCTTTTATCCCCAAAAGAGGACAGTTTCTTCCAGAAATGCCACATTTCTCCCAAATATATCATATCTTCTCCAAGAAATAACAGGTTTCCCCCTTCAAATAGGAAATTTTCACCCACAAATACCTGTTTTATCCCCAAAAGAGGACAGTTTCTTCCAGAAATGCCAGATTTCTCCCAAATAGATCACATCTTCTCCAAGAAATACCAGGTTTCCCCCTTCAAATAGGACCTTTTCACCCACAGAAAATTCTTTTATCCCCAAAAGAGGACAGTTTCTTCCAGAAATGCCACATTTCTCCCAAATATATCACATCTTCTCCAAAAAATACCAGGTTTCCCCCTTCAAATAGGACCTTTTCAACCACTAATACCTCTTTTATCCCCAAAAGAGGACAGTTTCTTCCGGAAAGGCCACATTTCTCCCAAATATATCACATCTTCTCCAAGAAATGCCAGGATTCCTCCTGAAATAGGACCTTCTCACCCAAAACTACCAGCCTTCTCCCCCCAAATTGGACATTTTCTTCCAGACATGCCACATTTCTCCCAAATATATCACATCTTCTCCAAGAAATACCGGGATTCCTCCTGAAATAGGACCTTCTCACCGAAAACTACCAGCCTTCTCCCCCCAAATTGGACATTTTCTTCCAGACATGCCACATTACTCCCAAATAGATCACATCTTCTCCAAGAAATACCAGCTTTCCCCCTTCAAATAGGACCTTTTCACCCACAAATACCTGTTTTATCCCAAAACAGGACACTTTCTTCCAGAAATGCCACATTTCTCCCAAATATATCACATCTTCTCCAAGAAATACCAGCTTTCCCCCTTCAAATAGGACCTTTTCACCCACAAATACCTCTTTTATCCCAAAATAGGACAGCTTCTTCCAGACATGCCACATTTCTCCCAAATAGATCACATCTTCTCCAAGAAATACCAGGTTTCCCCCTTCAAATAGGACCTTTTCACCCACAAATACCTCTTTTATCCCCAAAAGAGGACAGTTTCTTCCAGAAAGGCCAGATTTCTCCCAAATATATCACATCTTCTCCAAGAAATACCAGGTTTCCCCCTTCAAATAGGACCTTTTCAACCACAATAACCTCTTTTATCCCCAAAATAGGACAGTTTCTTCCAGGAATGCCACATTTCTCCCAAATATATCACATCTTCTCCAAGAAATAACAGGATTCCCCCTTCAAATACAACGTTTTCACACACAAATACCTCTTTTATCCCCAAAAGAGGACAGTTTCTTCCAGAAATGCCACATTTCTCCCAAATAGATCACATCTTCTCCAAGAAATACCAGGTTTCCCCCTTCAAATAGGACCTTTTCACCCACAAATACCTCTTTTATCCCCAAAAGAGGACAGTTTCTTCCAGAAATGCCACATTTCTCCCAAATAGATCACATCTTCTCCAAGAAATACCAGGATTCCTCCTGAAATGTGACCTTCTCACCCACAGCTACCAGCCTTCTCCCCACAAATAGGACATTTTCTTCCAGAAATGCCTCATTTCTCCCAAATATATCACATCTTCTCCAAGAAATACCAGGGTTCCCCCTGGAAATAGGACCTTTTCACCCACAAATACCTCTTTTATCCCCAAAATAGGACAGTTTCTTCCAGAAATGCCACATTTCTCCCAAATAGATCACATCTTCTCCAAGAAATACCAGGTTTCCCCCTTCAAATAGGACCTTTTCACCCACAAATACCTCTTTTATCCCCAAAAGAGGACAGTTTCTTCCAGAAATGCCACATTTCTCCCAATATATCACATCTTCTCCAAGAAATACCAGGGTTTCCCCTTCAAATAGGACCTTTTCACCCACAAATACCTCTTTTATCCCCAAAATAGGACAGTTTCTTCCAGAAATGCCACATTTCTCCCAAATATATCACATCTTCTCCAAGAAATACCAGGTTTCCCCCTTCAAATAGGACCTTTTCACCCACAAATACCTGTTTTATCCCCAAAAGAGGACAGTTTCTTCCAGACATGCCACATTTCTCCCAAATATATCACATCTTCTCCAAGAAATACCAGCTTTCCCCCTTCAAATAGGACCTTATCACCCACAAATACCTCTTTTATCCCCAAAAGAGGACAGTTTCTTCCAGAAATGCCACATTTCTCCCAAATATACCACATCTTCTCCAAGAAATACCAGGTTTCCCCCTTCAAATAGGACCTTTTCACCCACAAATACCTCTTTTATCCCCAAAATAGGACAGTTTCTTCCAGAAATGCCAGATTTCTCCCAAATACATCACATCTTCTCCAAGAAATACCAGCTTTCCCCCTTCAAATAGGACCTTATCTCCCACAAATACCTGTTTTATCCCCAAAAGAGGACAGTTTCTTCCAGAAATGCCACATTTCTCCCAAATATACCACATCTTCTCCAAGAAACACCACGTTTCCCCCTTCAAATAGGACCTTTTCACCCACAAATACCTGTTTTATCCCCAAAGTAGGACAGTTTCTTCCAGAAATGCCAGATTTCTCCCAAATATATCACATCTTCTCCAAGAAATACCAGGTTTCCCCCTTCAAATAGGACCTTTTCAACCACAAATACCTCTTTCATACCCAAAAGAGGACAGTTTCTTCCAGAAATGCCACATTTCTCCCAAATATATCACATCTTCTCCAAGAAATGCCAGGATTCCCCCTTCAAATAGGAAATTTTCACCCACAAATACCTGTTTTATCCCCAAAAGAGGACATTTTCTTCCAGAAATGCCACATTTCTCCCAAATAGATCACATCTTCTCCAAGAAATACCAGCTTTCCCCCTTCAAATAGGACCTTTTCACCCACAAATACCTCTTTTATCCCCAAAAGAGGACAGTTTCTTCCAGACATGCCACATTTCTCCCAAATATATCACATCTTCTCCAAGAAATACCAGGATTCCTCCTGAAATGTGACCTTCTCACCCACAACTACCAGCCTTCTCCCCACAAATAGGACATTTTCTTCCAGAAATGCCTCATTTCTCCCAAATATATCACATCTTCTCCAAGAAATACCAGGTTTCCCCCTTCAAATAGGACCTTTTCACCCACGAATACCTGTTTTATCCCCAAAACAGGACACTTTCTTCCAGAAATGCCACATTTCTCCCAAATATATCACATCTTCTCCAAGAAATACCACGTTTCCCCCTTCAAATAGGACCTTTTCAACCACAAATACCAGTTTTATGCCCAAAATACGACAGTTTCTTCCAGAAATGCCACATTCCTCCCAAATATATCACATCTTCTCCAAGAAATACCAGCTTTCCCCTTCAATTAGGACCTTTTCTCCATGAAATACCTCTTTTATCCCCAAAAGAGGACATTTTCTTCCAGAAATGCCACATTTCTCCCAAATATATCACATCTTCTCCAAGAAATACCAGGTTTCCCCCTTCAAATAGGACCTTTTCACCCACTAATACCTCTTTTATCCCCAAAAGAGGACAGTTTCTTCCGGAAAGGCCACATTTCTCCCAAATATATCACATCTTCTCCAAGAAATGCCAGGATTCCTCCTGAAATAGGACCTTCTCACCCAAAACGACCAGCCTTCTCCCCCCAAATTGGTCATTTTCTTCCAGAAATGCCACATTTCTCCCAAATATATCACATCTTCTCCAAGAAATACCGGATTCCTCCTGATATAGGACCTTCTCACCGAAAACTACCAGCCTTCTCCCCCCAAATTGGTAATTTTCTTTCAGACATGCCACATTACTCCCAAATAGATCACATCTTCTCCAAGAAATACCAGCTTTCCCCTTCAAATAGGACCTTTTCC